>OZ026630.1:31380398-31455398 GCA_964020975.1 Hermodice carunculata
CTTCTTCTTCTTCTTCTTCTTCCTCCTCCTCCTCCTCCTCCTCCTCCTCCTCCTCCTCCTCCTCCTCCTCTTCTTCTTCTTCTTGTTCAGGATTCAACACTTGGTTTCCGTGCGATAAGTCTTGAAGGACTTGACAGAATTTGATGAAACTTGGTAGGATTATGTATCTAGGCAAGACCTAGGTTGGGATTGTATTTGAGTGACCTTGGCCTAATTTTCAAGGTCACAGGGTCACTTATGTGAAATTGGTTTCTGTGCGATAAGTCTTGAAGAACTTGATGGAATTTGATGAAACTTGGTAGGATTATGTATCTAGGCAATACCTAGGTTGGGATTATATTTGGATGACCTTGAGCGAATTCTCAAGGTCACAGGGTCACTTATGTGAAATTGGTTTCCGTGCGATAAGTCTTGAAGAACTTGATGGAATTTAATGAAACTTGATAGGATTATGTATCTAGACAAGACCTAGGTTGGGATTGTATTTGGGTGACCTTGAGTGAATTCTCAAGGTCACAGGGTCACTTATGTGAAATTGGTTTCTGTGCGATAAGTCTTGAAGAACTTGATGGAATTTGATCAAACTTCGTAGGATTATGTATCTTGGCAAGACCTAGGTTGGGATTGTATTTGGATGACCTTGAGTGAATTCTCAAGGTCACAGGGTGACTTATGTGAAATTGGTTTCCGTTCGATAAGTCATGAAGAACTTGATGGAATTTGATGAAACTTGGTAGGATTATGTATCAAGGTAAGACCAAGGTTGGGATTGTATTTGGGTGACCTTGACCTAATTTTCAAGGTCACAGGGTCATTCATGTGAAATTGGTTTCTCTGCAATAAGTCTTGAAGAACTTGATGAAAATTGCTAGAGTAGTGTATCTAGGTGACAGCTAAAATAGGATTGTAATTTTCAAGCAAACTTGGTCATTTGTAATTTGTTATCACCTGTGGCTTATTCAGAGACGTAAGTGTTCCACCGGGAGACATTTGATTTTCTGTTGGAAAATCAGTCTGTTCTAGTTTTAAGCTGAATTACCAGGGCAAACAGTCTAACATTAAAGTACTTTTAAAACATGGCTTACTATCTCAACTTTAATCTGCTTGCTCACTTGTGTCTGAAGCAATTATCATCAGTACCAGTAGTTGCAAATCCAAATGGGACACAATATCGTGGCAATATACAAATCATGCAGGTTGGTACCATTTGCGGAGAGCACCATTTTGAACATAGCACAATGCATTGTGGGACAGTCGCACAGAAATACATTTGATTTGGATATCAAAGTGAATCACAGCCACAGCATATATCATACTGTTATTGATACTCTGAAAATTTATAAAATAAATACAAGTACATTTGGTTTCATATATTGTAACCGCCCCAAGATCTTTCCATTAGTATTCTCATTTACAAACCATTGGGCGTGGAATCCACAATTTTCAAAATGGCAGCCAAGCCTGTGGGTTAGTCCCAACTGGATATTTTGAAGAAGTAATATCCAAAATACATGTGCAATTAGTGTTAACAGAAGGTTAATTTGTAGAATGAATGTAATGTACAATATATAATGGGACTTTTCCAGAGTGAGCATTACCTAAAAATGTAAATACAAGGCCTTGACGTTAGCAGTTGTTGGCAACAGTGGACCCCAGAATAAGGATATATGGTATAAGACACTGACGTAGCCCCCAGGCCATGAATTAAGCAGCACCACTGGGCACAGCAGTCAAGAGCCCAGGGTGCTCTTGGGTCAAAGATGGAGCTTAGTAGAGAAGGTTGGCCATATAGTGGATATACATGTAGGTCCGAAAGTACAGGCAGGTTATTATATAGTTGTTAACAATAAATAAAGGTAAACAATATTATGTAAACATTGTTTTTTGCTTGTGTTACAGAGGACTTTATGCCAACCTTGTCAGTTTATATAGGCAAGCTGCAGGTTACAATCCTTTTACTCTTATACAAACCAACAATTTATGTCTAATGATAGTTAAAAACCAAATTCATTTCAAATCTTATAAAAGCCACTTACAAGCATTATGCACTTTTTAGTAAGGTCAGTTTCAGGGTCAGAAGTCGGAAGGTCCTTTTAACAGTCAAATGTCACATAATTTGGCAGCCATCTTTGAATTCGACTACAGTCTTATACTGCGGCCTGCGGACAGTCCCACTGCAGTCGCTTCCCATGGTGAAAGAGTTAAAGACTGCACTTAAGAGATCTCTAGGAGTGCTGTCTTTCCAAGTTATTTGATTTCCACTCAATGGGACCCCTTTTTGTACATGCTGTGATGCTGGTCTGTCGGGGCAGGTGTGCTGTGTTCATTGGTTGCACATGTACAGAAGAGGCATACAGCCTGGAGGCCTCACTCTTTCAGTGCCAACTGCAACTGAAGTCCAGCTACTTGAAATGAACTGCTCTGATCGATAATAAAGATGCTGGATTGATGTTCCTTATGAAAAGACCTTCCAGTTGATCACCAGCATGCCTATAGTCACATAGAGATAGAATAGCTGAGGTCAACAGCTTTCCTTGGTGGACTTTAGGTGTAATACGTGTACTGAGGAAAGCTGTTAACTCAGTCCAAAATGTGAGACTGAAAGAGTTAACACATGTAAAACAGTCACATGGCGCTGAAATTGTATTTGTTGTTGCAGCAACCGAAAGAAGGGCTGATAAGTCTGGACAGAAATCGTGCGGGGAGTGTCAATGACCAAGTGGATGTGATACCAATCTTGCAGCATGTGGAGTGCCCCATGGACAGTGTGGGGGAGAACTCCGCTTTCATCTCTGGCAGGCTCAGTGATCAGTCCTTTACAAACTGGAGGACGGAAATTAGGAATATCATGGCAAATTTTAGAAGTAATCGCAACTCTGAACCTGCAGGTGAGTGTAAAACTTAAGTTTTGCATGAAAATGTGGGAATGTGGAAAAGCTAAGAATGCAACAAAAGTAGATTTCAATTTAAAAGGGCACATAATCTCCAATTTTAAGAGCTCTGTGTCCATTTCCATGGAAGAAAGGGAAGTATAGCAAGATGGAATTACTATAAAAGTTAACAACATGCATAAAACATCAGTTCACCTTTCATTAAAAGTGGAGAATGTGCTACTATAAGGACGTGCTAAAACTAGAGATTATAACAAGAGAGTTTGTAGTATAATTTTGTAGGTTGCTCTGGACGAAAGGTCTGACTGGATATGTGACTAGGTGTACACAGTATAGGAATAAACTTCGAAAATTGGGAACTCATGGGTGAAATGAAGAGAATGGGTGTTCTCTCCATATGCCATAATGCACACATGGAGACCAGGAGTTCCCACCGTGACGTTCATTATATACATTTACAAAAATTAACAGATCCTGCAAAATTTTATTGACAAAGAAGTTTTTTTTCCACTTGTCAATCAGCCATCAGTCTGCAGCAGTAAATTCCAGATGGAAACCCTGCTCCAGACCCCAGTTCTGTTGCTAAGCAGCAAAATTTCAGATCGCTGCGCATCATGATTAAGAGGATATCTCTTCATGGGCCGAGCTACCTGTTTATAGGATATGGAGTACCTTCTCATCCCCATACTTGTAATGATATGAATTATGGCCAAATTAGGTCCATTATACCAAATGTATATATACATTTGTATATATAGGGTTGAACAACCATATTTTATGGCACTTTCATACTTCATAGTACCTATAATGCAGTTACTGAGCTGCTTCTGCCTCCTTACAGAACCCAGGGGATCCCTTGAGAGATCATAGGTCAAGCTTTTCCTTTTCCTCTCAAGGCATGCATCTCAAACTGATTCAGATTGCAAAAAAAGCATAAAAATTGTAAAAGAACATAGAAGATACCATGAAAATAGGAATACCACGAGATACAATTGGTTGATTTTAATATTTGAAATGTTGGCTCCTCAGCTATCCTGACCAAAGGTGACAGTGCATATACAATAATTCCCATCCATTCATTCATTCATCTGTTTGTATTTCTGTAAATCTTTTTTGTGAAAATGATATAGTCTACAGTTTTCAGGCAAATTCCATATAACATGAAGGACTTATTACGACTTTTATAAAAACCCGCCGGTGCTTTCAGACCTGTATCCAGTATTGGGCCAACCTTCTCCACTAAGCTCTATCTTTGACTAAGCAGGGGCTCTTGCCTCGTGTGCCCTGTGCTGCTACTTAATTAATAGCCTGGGGCAACTTCAGTGTCTGATACAAAATCCCTACTGTGTGGCCTACATCTGGTAACTGTGTGGCATTGTATTTACATTTTCAGGTTATGCTCATTCTGAAAAAGTCCCAATATATATTGTACATTACATTAATTTGACAAATTGACCCTCCCTTAACACTAAACACACATATATTTTGGATAGTACTTTGCATCTTGCTGCCTTCTATTCTGAGATTTTTACCTCAGAAATAGTTCATTTATGTAAGATGACATGCCTAGAACCATCAAGAGAATTGTATGAAGTTTTGGGCGGTATGTATGAATAAAACCATCACATTTACACCAAATTGTTTCTGCAGCAAAAACAACGCAGTTTGATTGACCAGTAATGAGCATACTATGTCATTGTTTAAGTAAAGGTCCATGTGGATGCCCTGAAGATCGTGTTTATGTGGCAATTCCAAGATTAAATTAAGTTTCTACACTTATTTTCTCTATATGCATGAAATATATGTGTAATTTTTATTTAAAAGCTAAATTTGAATTTGCTGTTTTGCCAAATGGTAAAAGACAAAATTTGAAACAGAGAATGACAGGCTCTATTAAACATCTGATAAAGAATTACAAGTCATCCATGCATCTTTGATGAATTGGGATAAATGTGATGAAGATCAGTATGCCTTATATAAGAATTTTGTGAAAATAAAAAGAATATCAAATGATTCATACATGTGTTTTTATTTCAGCACATCAGATGTAATATACACACGTATATATATATACATATATATCTTGAAAGGTGACAGGGATCATCACAACGCAATGAATTTTATGAAACACTCTCTCCAGGCCTCGTCCCTTGTAGTTGTGTATACTGAAAGGTTAAAGGTGGACTTTCCAAAATATTGGTGATTTTGGAAGGTGGGGGTATCACATTTCATTGTTTTGTGGTTTTTTTTTTTTTAATCTTGTAAGGGTTTTTTTTAGTACGTCATCTCTAAGTAAAGGACACTTAATTCAGTATGTTGAGAAAGAGAAAGGCCAATAGTACTAATGTACCACAAATCTGTATCGGGTGGAAGTTTAATACTGCACAATGTGGATGACCTTGAACTACCTTCTCGAGGTTTCAGAGGGATAGCATTTCAGAAAACAGATTTTTTTATGATGGTCACTTGATTAAATGTCAGCAGAGCCTTAGGCAACTAGGCCTCTTGTAAAGACATTTGATTGGTGTGTGTGGTCACTCTGATACATTTGAACCCTTCAGATAGTTTGGGCTCTCTGTCCATCCAAGAAGTGGAGCCAATGAGTCCAAATCAAACTGTAAAAAGTCCAACAGCAAAGAGTCCAACATCAGATACTCAAGCCAAGTGCTGGGAGGACCAGTCCGTCCAGCCTGGGTCCACTGGCAATCAGGGTAATGTAAAATCCAGGTTAGACTTCAAGATCCCCTTGGAAAAAATCAAGAAAAAACTCAGCCGACCAAAGACCATAGCAAATGTGGAACCAGAGGTCTCAAGTCCCTTCAATACAACACATGACAACACTTGTGACAAGTGCACCCAGGTATCAGACTTTGTGCAATATCTTTTTTTTTTTTTTTTTTTTTTTGAATAAAACTAACCAAAGAAGAAGTGGTTGATGTTCTTGTACTTGAAATGTGCTCATAGGAATATGATGTGTTGAGATGTATAACACTAGGTGTTACTTATACTGGTAAATGTGCTCATAGTAAGAGAGGTTTGGCAAAACCCATTTGTATGTGTAGGCCTGAAAAATTGTGTATATGTCACAGGATCCAGCACACCACGTGACACCCAGGCGTACAGCAGTATTCGAGCCACACAAACATGATGTCTAGAGATAGGTCTAGCGGTTGTGGTATTTCTATCATTGATTTCTTCAGTTTTATTCGTTAAGTAGGCGTTTCCATACGATGAAATGAATATTTGAGATGTCTAATACCAAAATTGAAAAGATGACTCTTGATCTGTGACATGTTGTGATCATGTAAATTCCACCCTCACTTCATGTTTCTGGAGGAAGGGAGTAGCTAGTAACGAAAATGCTGTAGTACATTGGTCTTTATATGCCTATATCCCCCTCCCCTTCCTCCCCGTTGATAAACCTTTGTGCAGACTTAAGGCTCTGGACCTAGATTTAATAATCATGTCAGCTAAGCCACCCATTTGCAACAGTGATTACAGCATGGGATATTTCAGGTAGCGGGCATATACAGGCCTAGACCTGTTTATAGCAACTAGCATCCAGGTTAACACACTAAATAGGTCTGGTCTATTGATCAGCATCATGGACAGATGGATTTTGATGTGTCTTCACAAAAATAAATAAAATTTACTGTGGCATTTTGAAGGATTAGGCCTAATGTAATGTCTTTGTGTTATGTTACGAATATCCCTAAATCTGGGATTTTTAGATCTAAGTATTATTCCTATTCTAAAATTATAATGAGCACTTATACTGTAACTAGGCATGTTGAACAGAAATGTGTGTATGTTCAGCCTTCAGGGTTAAATGCCAAATTAAAATCAGTTGGAACTACATTTTATATGTAAGATAATGTACTAAAAACAAAATTATGCCAATATTTAGAAGGCAGAAGAGTGATTTTACATCAAGGTAAATGAATAAATATATGCAAGTCAACATTTTCTTAATGAAACGCCATTTCAAGATCATGATTGGCAAAAGTTTATCCTGTGAACAGTGCTCAACAATTTTAATTTTAGAATATGATTTAGTTTAAATTTATGCAAACCAAAAACATGAAAAATTAAAGAAATAGATATAATATTCTTAGGAGTGGGGCCTTACAGCTGGTTTCTCTGTAAAACACAAATTTTCCTTTGCCTACTGGGCAATAGGCCCAGATTAAATCTGACGAAGACATATATAGTCGGTGCGTCTGAGTTAACAGATCTAATCTTAGAAGGCCTACACTTTCAGTTCACGTTTTGCTAAACCTCTCTCACATGATGTGTTTGGGTGTGTGATGTATGGATATACTTGTAAATATCATTGTACTCATAGTTAATATGATGTGTTTGGGTGTATGATGTATGGATATGGGTATGGATATGGATATACTTGTAAATGTCATTGTGGTCATGGTAATATGATGTGTCAGGGTGTTTGATGTATGGATATACTTGTCAATGTCATGGGAATATGATGTGTTAGGGTATATGATGTATGGATATGCAGTGGTCCCTGCCTACAGAGACCGCCCATAGGGCAGGTGAAAATGTGGTCTCTCAAAACAGGTGGTCTGTCATTAGAGTTATAATAACATGGAAAAGATAGCACAGTGTTCAGAGAGAGCAGTCTTAAAAAGATATGTGGTCTCTCATTAGAGGGGTCTGTCAAGACAGGTACCACTGTACTTATCAATGTCATTGTGGTCATGGTTATATGATGTTTTGGGGTATATGATGTATGGATATACTTGTCAATGTCATTGTGGTCATTGTGGTATGATGTATTAGGGTGTATGAGGTATAGATGCACTGGTATTTGTAAATGTGGCCATGAGAATATGATATGTTGGGGAACATAAAACTATTCTCTAGTGGATGTTATAATGTCTGATGAGTGCATAAGTATATGCTTTCGTATATAATATAATTATTTTCATGTACATTTGCAATTCATTCATCTTCTAAGCTGTTTTTTTTGTCTTTTCCACATGAGCAGAAAAAAAACAGATTCAAGTCTGTTTGGGATACATACCTTACTGACTTCACTCACATAAATTCAGTATTTATGCACCCTCCCCCCAAGGAAGAGGGGGCATATAGCAATTACTTTATGTGTGTGTCAGTGCTTGCGTGCGTCCATCAGGACAGTTTTCACATGTTAACTCAAAAAGTTTTTGGCATAGGGCTTTCAGATAGTCCTGCATAAGGTCTCTGATGAGTTCGAAGTGACCCAATTCCCAAGGTCACAGAGCCATTTTAGTGAATTTGGTTTTCACGCCAGAAGTTGAAAAGTTTTTGACATAGGCCTTTCATATGCTTATGCACATGCTTATAGTCCTGCATAAGGGCTTGGATGAGTGTGAAGATGAGTGACCTTGACCCAATTCCCAAGGTTACAGACCCATTTTAGTGAATTTGGTTTTCACACAATAAGTTGAAAAGTTTCTGAGATAGGCTTGGACATGCGTATGGTCCGGCATAAGGTCTCAGATGAGTTTGAAGATGGATGACCTTGACCAAAATCCCAAGGTCATACAGCCATTTTAGCAAATTTGGTTTTCATATTGCAGGTAATTATAGTTCTACATAAGGTCTTGGACAAGTTTGAAGATGGATGACTTTGCCAGTATACTGGCTGTGAATGTTCATAAAGCACAAAAATGACTCCTGTCAGTACTGACAGCTATAGCATGGGGGGGGGGACATAGATCTAGCAATCTCTGGTTGCATTTTAATTTAGAAAGAATTTAAAACAAGCATGTGTTACTGTGATCAACATAATGTTTCAATTTGTCTCCATTTCTCACTTTCATGAAGAAGTTTTATTGTTAAAATCAAATATGTTAGCATGTCATTACGCTATTGCACAAATGTATGTGGCTACAGTTGTCAAAGATATTTTATGATTCTCTAGATTTTGCATCAGGAAAGACTAGCGTGTTCAGGCTATGTACCTATGAGGACCCAGTACAAATGTGTCTGTGTGTGACTGTAAGCCAGCAGTGGTCCAGCGTTGTGGCTGTGATCTGTTGTCTTGTTTCACGATACAGACTGCGATTAGTCAACAGCATTGCTCAGTGCACTGGCAGCTCAATGTGCTGGCATGCACTGAGGAAGACTGTTGACAGAGGCCGTAGAGAAACAGTGACATGCTGTAATTTATATATGTGCCTGTGCATCCAGTTGCAGCTGTATGTGACCTCACTGAAAGATGATGTCCAGACATTAGAGGAGGAACTAGAGGCCAACAGAGAATTGGTCCGTCTTCAACAGAAGCAAATAGACCTGATGCAGAAGCAGAGAAACACACGGTAAGATGATCCTTGACACTTTCTGATTGTGCATACATGTATAGCATTAAAATGGTTGCTAGGGTGGCTAAAGTTGGCAGGTAATATGATCACTAGGGTAGCTAACATCGATAGTTTGTATGGCTGATACTTCATAACACAGAAAATAGACTCCAAATTATTGAAGATATAGCTCAGTGAAGAGGGAGATCTTTAAGCCACTCCACTTTGTGCCAGTAAAGGCTTTATATGTATGGATTCCGCACTACCAGGCAGAAAAAAAAAAAAAAAAAACTTTAATTAAACAAAGGTAATTCCACATTTGTGCAGGAAATTCCTGCCATGTCACATACTGTATAATCATAAATTTTCCATCCCGAATTTTCCCAAGTAGACCTAGACCCTATTCAGGAATATTAAACTTGCAAATATTTTGGCAGATTAAATCTAATTAAGTCACAACACAAAATCATCTTTTACATGTACTTTAAGAAACTTCCACATCCACAAATGAGGAGGTCTCATACAATTACTTTCGGGAAGACACAACTCACGAAAATCTTTTTTTTTTTTTGAGGCTAATTCAGGAAATTTTTTGCTCAGGAATATAAATGATTATGCAGTACTTGTCACTAATTGAATGTTTCTGTAACAATTAGCTCATTAGATTATTTTAATCAAATTTAAAATCTTCAGATCATTTAGATTATGTCCTTTGGAAAAAAAATACTTTATGAAAATTTAGATGGATACTTATCAATATGTGAACTTTGTCAGGCAATAGTTAACCAGATATTCTTTTGGCATACCCTCATTCTTAAAGAAAAAAATTCTACCATATGGGAAAAGAGAATGTCATATTGTAAAAACAATGTGCAAATTTTTGGCATAGCATTTGATATCATTGTGTAAATTGCAACATATTTAATTGTATCAAAAGGAAAGAGATGTGTATCAATTGTGTGGCAAGAAATTTCCCTTCAGTGATGTAAAAAAAAAAATACTGAAAAAAATGTCAACTGTTTTTTCATTACTTTTTGAAAAGTATTTTTGTTCAGGCCAGACCAAAATGATTTTTGATGAAATTAGTCATTTAACAATAGGTCACAATGTTTCCTCTTCCTGTCTTTTCATCAGTACATCTTGGAGGCAGTAGTGCATGAGGAATCCATGGACAGAAACAAACTCTTAGTGATTCACTCTGGGGAACCCCCTCTAATCCCTCTGCCCAACCAGGCAACACATTAAATTGATGGTCAGCCAAGGTGACACGCAAATTCAGTTTTCCTGTGTGAAAAACTAGACATAACACACTTTACCAAGGGATATACATTACTCGTAGGCCTGTATCATGTATATCGCTCCTTCTCTGAACAAATTTGATTCCGAAACCCCAATTTAGCCCTCGGGCACTCAGGTATTTTTTTTATAAATATATTATTTTTATTTTGATAAAAGTGAATTCCTAGAAACAGTTGTATTGAATTGTGGAAACTATGCAATATATTTACTTACTTTTGAAGTGAATTTCTTTACAGTCACCATGGTTACCAGTGTCTTGTTTTCTCTGGCCAGATATTTTTTGGGGTTGTGCAAGAAGTTTAGAAACAATTGAGAGTAACTTGTTACACACAAGCACATACTAATTTCTACCGCAGAAAAGAAGTGCAGGCAACTAATGGTGATCAAGAACAACAGATGGCGCTACTTTACCAAAGAGATAAAACCATTGTAGACCTGGAGCATTTGCTTGCTGTGACACAAGAGGAGAAGGAAGTTACCAAACAACAAATGAAGTAAGTGTTGGAGTCTTTAATTTTTGTCATGTGATTCAAGTTTTTTCCTCATTTAATGCATGACTTATGATTTTTTGATTTCTTGCTTTCTTTGTCTTGATTGTTTCATACAGGTCAGCACTGTCCATTTAGGCTTGACATTTATCCCACTGATATTTTGTTATGATAAGTGCCTCTGACTGTGCCCAGATAAATAATTAAACTGAAGTCAAAAGAGGTAATTTGTAAAAGGGGAAAGAACATACATTTTCAACATGTTTTCAACAAATGTCCAAGTTACCCAAGACCTAACAAAAATAAATGTGTGGTACCGGCAACCTGACAGACCCTATTAAAAAGGACCAACCCTAAAATTAATGGAACAAAAAAACCTCCAAAAATGTACTTTTAAGCCACCCTTCCCTGATAAATATTTGTCAACCCATGCCAGTGCTACAAACTCAGTCAGTGACCCAAGTGGCCCCAAAAGGACAAAGACGAAGCTCAATGGAGAAGGTTGCCCCGATAGTGGATACAGGTCCGAAAGTATTGGCAAGTTTTGATATAAGTGGTAACAAAGATTGCCCAGTACATACTTCCCATGTTAATGTATCTCATGAGAAACCATCTGCCTTGACCACTGGTCATTGTAGTAGGATTGGTGTCTGCTGACAGAGACCATGGTATGGACATATTCAGACCTGAGTTGCAGCTTAAACTCTGATCAACATGAACTTCTCTCTGTCTGTTTTGGTTTCTTGAGGTGGGAGGGGGAGTAGCGATTGCCTGGAGGGCAGTAAGACAAGAAACATGATTGGACAGTAGCTTACAGAGCACAATAAGCAGTCACATGATCATTTTGAGCCATTAGCATGGTGTGAAGAATCCATTCCAACTTCATATTGCATTCTTCTTGAATATACATAAAGCATGTACATGTTATTCTGGAGAGATTCCTCCCTGGAGTAACCAGCTGTAGGAAAGGTCCATAACTGTTGGCATAAAGCAGGTGATATCACAATGGAGGTCAAATGATTAAGGAATTAAGTATGGCACGGCCTTGATTGTTGCCAATATATCATGAAGGAGGTGGTGAGATTGAAATCGGCCCATGAGGCGATAAGCAAGCGATCCAACAGAGTTTCTCCTTTACTGGTAGTGTGATACATGCAATAAAATTGGAGCAAACAGTAGGCCTACTCCAGTAGTATGCCTAACTGAACACTAGGCCTAGGTATGCTTACACTTGCAGTAAAATAATCATTGTGAAATAGAATCCAGGGCTCATATGGGGTGGTAATTCAGTGGGGGTAAGGTAAGTACAACAAAAAGAAGAGTCAGTGTGGTATATCAGATGTTATATCATGGCAAACAAAGTGTTATAGCATGGCAGCCTCGTTTTCACACGGTCTACTATATTATGATATGAGATATCCCTAGGGATGTGGCACATGTGGTATGGAGAGCCAGGCAGCTTGTCATCTTTGTCAGCTGTCAGCAGGCAATATTGCCTGGTTCTTTACTGATAAGATAGAGATATGTCAGACTGTACAATTTGCCACAATTGATTTGTAAAATTGTTCTGATAATAGATGTGAGATATAAAGATCACAAGTGCAGCTAATTTTGTATATATTTTGTGAAATGCAGGTCCTGTGAATCAGAGCTGAACAGCACACGGGAGCAGATCGGTATGTTCCACGACAGCTTGAAAGCCAAGGATGAGGTGGTCATGTCACTGACCAATCATGTCTTTGAGTTGGAGCAGAAAATGGGGCAGACTTGTATCAGTCCCTTACCCAACAATGAGGTCATGACGAAGGAGTCCACACTCCAAGTGATGGCTGGTGTGCAGGAGCTGGAAAAGTACAAGGTACATATTTGTCAACAGCGCCTTTCGTAGTGCTGTTTTATAATTCCTTGGCCTTATACTTGGCCAAAGGGTATTGTTTTCATAGTGTCATCCATACATCTGCAATTGATGTCATTGCTCTAACTTAAGAATGGAAAGATCTACCCCAACCAAATTTGGTGCATGGTATGAAGTAGTTTGATGGGAATGCATAGGAGTGACTCTGACCTTGTTTTAAGGTGACAGGGATCAACTTAGTCTTGTCAAGTTTATGCCATGTTTTAGCATCGCCAATAACTGCAGAATGAAAAGATAGCCTCAATCAACTTACACGTTTGGGTCGTTCTGATGGAGTAGTTTAAAGGTCCCAAGGGGCATCTTGGTCAGTGTCATGCCATGTACAGCGTCACCACAATGAAAATAAAAAGAGCTGCAGCTGATTGGTTTTAAGACATAGCCGGCTGTTTTAAACTTAATGCTTGCAAGTAACATATTTCTCTGGTGTTAACAAATCTATTGTTAAAAGGTCAGTCTCGTTCGGAATGAAAATCTGCATTTCAAATGAATTTTAAATTAAAGTTCTTTTATTTTGTCTGCTGACTCAGCAAATTTCACGTATTGACTTATGTCTTCTTAATGGTGTGTGCTAGGCCCATGGTTACTATTAAACATTACTAGGAAAATATCTGTAGGTTTTTAATTTGTACAGTAAATTCTGACCCTGGGTGACCTTAAAAGGTGAAACTAGAGGTCAAAATGATTATATTAGCTTTTATCTTGGTAATGGGGGATCCTATACCCATAGTAACTATAAAACATGAATAGAAAAGTACTTATGGGCTTGCATCTAGGGTAGTTAATCTGGACCTTGAGTGATATTGAAAGGTCAAACTAGAGATCAATTGGTGCACTCTGTGGGCCAGAGTAAGTTGATTTATGAGTAACATATTGACCTCATTACCAAGGTCACAGGGTTATTTTTATGAAATTGTTCAGTTGATAACTTAAAACTTATTTCAGTTAGGACTTTGACATTACACATGATCATGGCCCTTTTGGAAGGTCAAACTTGGACAGTATGTGCACTGGCCTTGAGATCATTCCCAAGGTCACAGATCATCAACATCATTTTTGGCCAAATTTTAAGTGTTCTGTGAAATCACTTGGCTAATTGTTTCAAAATTGTGCAGTCTTGCTTCTTGGTACCCCTAGATCAGGGTAGGACTTATTTGGGGTTAAATGTCAAGGTCAGCTGAGGACAGGCTGTTCATACAGCCCTCTTGTTCAGAGGATTAAATGTTCCAGAAGTTGTTATCTGTTGAGACAGCTGAATCAATATAACTGGAACATTGAGCTAAAATCATGCAGCAGAGGGCTGTTTCCATAGGGAAAAGAGTCCAGCATTTGAAATGAGTTGTGATATCAATTGTATCAAGGAGGGTAGAAATACCCTCCTTGGTTGTATTGTGGGGATCCCGCTGCTACAGTAGAGAATAGGTCCCATGTTTTTTCCATTGCCTGGTAAGTCATGCTGCAGCTTCCCCTTGCAACAGCATGGCTTACCAAAGGGGAGAACACCAACTTTAGACCAGGTATGTTAAAATTTGAATGCAAGCCCTATTTATGAAGAATTTGAAGATGTAAAAGTTATAATACATCTTGGTAAATATAGAGAATGATAAGTGGCTGGTATGCAATGAAATAGGGACATGGATTTGCCAGTGAACAATCTGATGGCAGTTTTCTACCTGCATGTTGGTGGAGTGGTGTGCTGACTGTCAGAGCAGCCTAAATGAAACCCCTTCTGAACCTGCTTCTGCAACATCTGTACATTTACCTGTAGCCAAACACAAAAAAGCCTTTATATTCATTTGCTGTCCAGGTTCATTTCATTTACATGTACCTGTCTGGGCTTCAAGGACCTTTAAATAATAGCTTGAATAAGAAATAGAACATAGAACATCCTCACCATCATCATCAGCGCCACCACCACTTCCACCACCACCACCACCACCAAGGCCACCACCACCACCACCCTCACCACTGCTGCCACCACCACCTTAACCACCACTGCCACCACCATCACCGCGGCCACCATCATCACCACCACCATCATCACCACCACCAGCCTCAATAACTGGAGAAGTAAAATATACATAGCACACATCAAATTACAAAGTCCATCACAGAATGGTTATTATATAATTAATTGCAATTATCTTAAAGTTATCTTAATATCATGGGCAAATGAGCCCTTGCCTTGTCTAATGCTAAATTTTTACTGTCGCAGCTCATTTGTCCATGCTATTATCCTCAGCTCTGGCCACTGACACACCTGTGTACATGGCAAGCAGGTTAATCGTAACTAAATACCTAAGAAACAACACCAGTTGATTTCTAATTGCCCCTATTCAGTGCATCCAGTGGACAATGGTCCGACTGGATTTTCAAGCCCAATACAACGTTGTATCAAACTACCTAGTTGGTACACTTATTGACCTCTCCTTATTTGGAGGATCACTGTTTTTCCGAACGTTTCTTTGGAATTCAAAGGCCGTGGTAACCATACCATAGCCAAGGCACGTCCCGTCTCCACGTCATAACAATTCATGTATATGACGTGATGACGGATAATTACGCGCGCCTATAAATACGGGCCCCAAAACGGTTAAACCTTCAGTTCCTGACGAGTACACAAGTACGAAACCGGTAGAACTCTAAACCTCTTCCATTGCGGCCACTAGCCCTTGTCTTAGCTCAATTATCTTAAAATAACGTATACACTTAGATATTTACATCAGTTAAACCAAAGAGTTACTAGTTTTTTAGCTGTGCTTACTTGTCAGTGAGCAGAGCTATTGGAATCTGTTTGTGTCCGTCGTCCGTCTGTCCATCTGTCCGTCTGTCGTTAGACTTTACATTTTCGACTTCTTCTCAAAAACCCGCTGTATGGAATGCTTTGATTTTGCACATGGATTTTCCCCAGGTGGACCTCTACCAAGTTTGCGAAGGTTATGATGAATTTTTTTTAATTAATTGAAAAAAAAATTAAATTTCTTCGTGTCAAGAACTACTTGGCCAATTGCTTTGATATTGCACATAGGGTCACCTGAGGTCCCCTAGTTTTTATTTCGTCCACCAGGTGGTGCTGCAACTTTTTCTTATTTTTTTATAAATTTTTGTTTGTTAAGGATATTTTTGACTTCTTCTGCAGAATGGCTGAACAGAATTGCTTAAAATTTTATCAGATTATAATTTGACTTTAGAAAATGAAAGTGATATGGATATTTGTTAATTTATGAAAATTGTGGTAAATCAAACTTTGTGACTGTAGGTAAGTGTTACCACTGTACAGTAAATATGAGTATCATATTTACATTTTCAACTTCTCAAAAAGCAGTGCTTGGAATGTTTTGATTTTGCATGGGATGTTCCCGAGCTTTTTACAAATTACATATCAAACTTTGCTACCACTGAACATTTATGTAACTATACAGACTACAGTGCATGTGTTGCAATACTGTAAATGCATATTCCAGTCAGCAGAGCACTTGATCATCATGATCCTCTTGTTAATAATACTGTGAATAGTCCCTATGTGGTGTGTGCAATATGCCCAGAAAGTGTACAGAGAGGAATATTAACCCTTGTGTTACATCAATGGTGTTTGTGATGGCTGAATACCTGCATAAATGAGTCAAGATGAAAGAGGCATTCTCATAGAAAGCTCAAAACTTGTTTCATTAATAGAATTGCTTGGATGTTTGAGTGTTCTCAAAATCAGGTTATTTTTGTTAAACTGTATCAAAATATGCATTTCAGAGGTACAGTGAAACCTCCTTATTGTGACACTCAGATATCCAGCATATTCACTTAACAACACAAGTTTGGATATGAAAAGTCCACTTCCTTTGCTAGTTTACTCATTTAGCTGACATATTCAGATATTGGACACATTTTGCAGGGGACAAATTGTATCATTCTAACAAAGTTTAATTGTGTTATGAATACGTCATCATAACTTTGTAGTGTTTAACAGAATTTAGCTTTTGTGTGTGTGTGAAATGCAGTGGCAGAATTTGGGCAAATCTGTGGTTGCATATGGTGTCTGTGTTCCATCTTGTTACCGTTACAAGAAGTTAAAAATATTCCCATTATATTATAACTAGACCTGTCTTGCAGTCCTGTAGTTTGTTGTTTAATACTTTGTAGGATATGTGTGAAGCTTATGAGACCCAGAACAAATTCCTGAACAAGGAAATCATTGAACTAAATCAACTTCGGTCGGATGATGAATTGAGAGGAAAAGAAGTTTTCATGTAAGTATTCTGATGGTACCAGTTGTGGTGTCAACTAGGCATTGTTGCAAGTATGCAGAATAAAAACTGTACACTCTGTGTGTAAAATCACTGTTGAAAAATATTTTGTGTGTGGTGAATAGACTGACACCAGGATTTTTTTGAAGCCTCTACTTTGTGTTATCTTTGAGGTCTTTTCCAGTTAAATCTACCAGGTTAAAGGGTAACACTTTTCAACATTCGGGACATGTACCATCTCCAGGAAAAAAAAAACATCATTTATACCAGGTTTGCCAGACAATGTTACCCAAACAGATCAACACCCACAATCTACATTTTCCCCAATTTTTTTTGGTACCCACCCAGCAGGTAGACTCTGGGGAGAACCCCAATAGAATATACAGGGGTGAGTCAAATTGTTCTTATCTGAACCTGTACTATACAAATTTAGTAATTATAGTTTGTTTGACAGGTATTTTTCTTTCACAATGAAGCTCTGCATTTATAAGCAAAACTTCTCTTATTTAGGTAATTCATCAGTTGCCACGTTTAGATTTATGCATTATTATGTGGGATGTCTTTGCTGAATATTTAGCTTAAACAAGGAGCCGCTACTCAGAGAGACATATACAGGTAATAATCTCTGAAACATGTTGAGAAGTTATCCGCTGAAGACTCTTTAATTTATTTGGGCTAACACAGCTTATGTCAAAATTTTACAGAGGAACATGTGCAATATGGACAATAGTACTTCTATATGTATATAGGTTAGACAGTGACAGATTAGCTTATGGAGAGTAAAGCGTTCGCACTGCAGAATAGGGTATTGACTACTAGGAAGTGGTTCTGGGCAAAAAGACACAAATACAATAGAATGATAAATCTGAACAAGGAACTAACTGTATGCAACAGTGATGTGTTTTTGAACAGGGAACAGATTGTACATAATTATCATGTTCATAGTCATAGTGTAGGATTTTCCTGGGTTCCTCCTGGGCCAGCACTGAGATTATGCTGTTTGTTTGCAGGAAGTACACCGAGATGGAAGCACTGTACTACCAGACACAGAGCAAGTACCTGCTATGTCTGGATCAGCTACGACAGCCACACAGAGGTAAGGACAGCTGCTGTGTCAACACTCCACTGACAGTGCTGTATAGGAGGCAGGATATTAAGTGGTCCCTTGTTTACACTATAGCTAGGCTCATTTTGTCTCAAATGTTCCCCTATTAATGCATGGGTAGAGGCAATACATTGTCCCATGTTTGCGTCATAGCCAGGCTCAAGTTCTGTCTGAAATGTTCCCCTATTAATTGTAAATGATGGGAGAGGCAATACATGGTGCCATGTTTACACTATATATAGCTAGGCTCATTATGTCTCGTATGTTCTCCTATTAACTGTAAATGAAGGGGAAGAGGCAATACATGGTGCCATGTTTACACTGTAGCTAGGCTCATTCTGTCTCATATGTTCCCCTATTAATGGATGGGTAGAGGCAATATATTGTCCCATGTATGGGTCATAGCCAGGCTCAAGTTCTGTCTCAAATGTTTCCCTATTAACTGTAAATAAAGGGAGAGAGGCAATACATGGTGCCATGTTTACACTATAGCTAGGCTCATTATGTCTCATATATTGCCCTATTAACTGTAAATGAAGGAGAAGAGGCAATACATGGTGCCATGTTTACACTATAGCTAAGCTCATTCTGTCTCTTATATTCCCCTTTTAACTGTAAATGAAGGGGAAGAGGCAATACATGGTGCCATGTTTACACTATAGCTAGGCTCATTATGTCTTGTATGTTCCCCCATTAACTGTAAATGAAGGGAGAGGGGCAATACATGGTGCCATGTTTACACTATAGCTAGGCTCATTATGTCTCGTATGTTCCCATATTAACTGTAAGTGAAGGGGAAGAGGCAATACATGGTGCCATGTTTACACTATAGCTAGGCTCATTATGTCTCGTATGTTCCCATATTAACTGTAAGTGAAGGGGAAGAGGCAATACATGGTGCCATGTTTTCACTGTGCGTATAACTGACACTGACGTATTCAATGTTACAAAAGCACTTTTCTTAAAATCTTTTTGGTTGAAACCTTTTAATTTCAAATTGCCATGTAGCATATGCAGCAGTATCACCAGTGATTTGCAGAGTCACAGATCGTTGAGGGAGTTCCCAGGACAATCTTTGGCAGAGTTACACATGAACAAGAATGTTTAGAAATCTAGTTTGACATCTGGCTTGGAGGCTTTGTAACATCCACAGCAATATACAGTAAAACCTCCCTGTACCGAACACCCTTGGGACCAGAGAAAAGTGTTCGGTATAGTGAGGTGTTGGGTATAGGGAGGTTTGATAACATTGAAAGTACATGGTTTGATAACATTGAAAGTACATGTACATATTTGGGACCGAGAAATGGTGCTCAGTATAGAGAGGTGTTCAGTATACGGAGGTGTTCGGTTAGAGAGGTTTTACTGTATCTTTGAAGAAAAAAAAAAGGAGTAGGGAGGGGGGTGTACATTGTCAGTTTACAAAAGGTGCATGTGCCAAAGATGTAAAGTCCTGGCAGGGAGTTTCTGGGGACATAAAATAACACAATCATAGCCACTTTGAGGCCCATTTTGAGGAGAATTTAAAAAAAAAATGTAGCAGTTCGTGCTCGTACCTAGGTTATCATAGTATCAACTGACAAGTGAATCTCAATGAAGAAGTCGGAGAGACAAGGTGGCAGGCAGCTGATAAATAACACCAATTTAAAGTTGTGGGCTCAACTGCAAAGACTCATGTACAGCCAAATTGAAATGATGGTTTACATTAGAAAAGGTGGCTATGGAGATTGAAGGGGCATCTGGATTGGCACCTGAGTTCAGGGGTTACAAGCACCCCAATGCAGTCTTTGACCAGTAAGGAGTCAAATTTTAGTTAGTTAGAGCAGGACCAGCCACAATTTCTGATATTTTTGTCCAATACCAATACTTCTTTTTTGAAATGCAGACATAGCGCCACATAGGATGGAAGCATTGTATTTTCAAAACATAGGCATATATAGAATGGGAGATGATACTTGCATGTGTATTCAGCTGAATCCGATTCAACCTAATACATGTACACAGAAGCCTGGCTGGTTACAGGTCAATGTGTATTCCTGTTACATATATGTCAAAAGGTCGTGTTGTGTTGTGTGTGACGACATGGAATCAACTGTTGGTGACTTAAGCGTGAACTTGCAAAGCTGCAGGTGAATGTTGAGATCTTGTGGGGCCATACTGATACACACCTTTTGTGTTTGCTTGGCCTGGCCTGCCTTCAGGTGTTTATCAGGTTAATTTAACTGTGTAAGTACATAATAGTATTGTCAAACATACCTCCCTGTCATTCTTGGAACTTTTTAACAAGCTCAAGTGCACTGACTCTATTGTTGTGTATGTTCTGGGAGAGCCTCATCGTGGGTCACATAGCCTCATCTGCATACATCTGCATGCATGTCATTGTACTGTGAAATCTGTCTTCAAACACCTGGAGGAATGACAAAATTGTCTCTCAGGACGGATTGTCTTTCATAGGATGCATAAGTAAGATGACAAGTTCAAAGCAAAGTGTCTTGAAAAGGTGTTCCTTCAAGACAGGTTGTCCCTTACTGGAGTGGTGTCATAGGACAGGTTCCACTGTATAGACTTGTACACACGGCTGTGGTCACAGCTGGTCATACTGGTATTGGTGGCAGTGACCGTGAAGTGCAGGGACACGACTCCATTCATGTGGAAAACGTATGGATCAGTACATTGCCGCCCTGCATATTTAACCTATGCCAGGACATTGTAGTCAAAGCTGTTTGCCTGAATAAGATTCACATTTTGTGAGACTATCATCAGATGAAATGTTCAGGCCTCATCATACTCAGCACATAGAGTATTACATAATTGATTATCTACCTGGAATATGGATATGATTGTCAGTTTGAGGTGGCAGGTGGGACGTACATTTACAGTTTGATGACGATACATTGATGTGTATAGGAAAAGACTTGTTGCATATATGTACAGGGAGTACAGGTGATAATTAATGTCCTCTGGTACTGGATGCCTGTTGACATGGATAAAGAGGCCTGTGTGACACAGTGGGGGATGGGATGACTATGGCACGTGGGCGATTGCTGGCAGAGTTGTGCTGTCATAGCAGTAACAAGTGTCTGTAACAGCATCCAGAGAAAGAAAACAATTTTACTACACATGTAGCAAAAGTGACATTACATTGGAAATCATCCACAGTGACAAAACTTGTATATGTATTACCCTAAACTGTCAGATATGGAAGAAACTGAAACAAGTAGCAACTTAAGCTGGCTGGATAGTGTGACAAGCATGTTGACCAATGTGGACACCAGTCTATCCATCACAAGAAACATGGACATGGTCAGACAGATCATATATTCAGAGTGGCAGGACTTGACTCTGCCTACTTTGCCAGACATGACCCAGTCTATTATATCATTGACCTCAAGGGGTCAGAGGTCCAAATATGAGGAAAGCAAGGAAGTACGCAGACTTTTTATATCAGATATCAAAGGTGAGATACTCTATATTACATGTACCACAGAGCTTTGGAATTTTAAATTAGCATGGGTTACTGGCATTGAGTATTAATGAATATTTGTGCTGTGGAACAGTACTTGAGGGTTCTGTAATTTTGTTATGCCTCCAGTCCAGTGACAATCACGTACAGATTGTTGTCAATATGTTAATTCCATACAGTTAGATTAATTATAGAATTTTTTAAAGAAAAGAACAGATTGTCTTCAATTAATTACATCAAGAGAAATAAAGCCACTAATACAAGACATTGTGGAGCTGGCCTCCATATAAAAAGTTTGTGCGTATAATAATATTGATGTAGAGTGTACACGTGCGTCATACATTGTATCCATATGGATTTGTCCAAGAAATCCAGTGTTTGTTCAGCTGGAACTGTATGTCAGTGGACTTATTTATTTAAACATGTGGGCATATGTACGTCATGTCAACAAATATGTTGAAGTGCTGTGCTTCGTGCTGACTTATTGATTCTCGGGATTATCAATTTCATAGCATAGCTGTTTTTTTTTAAGTTAAGTACTTTTCATCCTGAAACATGTTAAAGGCCACTCCTGTTGCCATATATGGTCATCAACTGCAGGTTTTGTTGGGGTAGCTTGTAAAATGCTACAGTGAACTCGTTCCAGTGCTCATGACAACAATCGTGGTGGTCATCCAAATTATTATAATGATGTCAGACTCAAATTGCTCATAAGACACTGCCCATTCAAGTATAGCCCTACAGCCTCCCTTTGTTGCCAAGGAAACAGGAACGTTGTTGACCCGGACTTGGCACTTGGTGGGTTAATTTAGTTTGGGCTAATGGAAATGCACTCAGACTTTGACTCAGCACTCAGTTGTGTAATTTAGTTTGGGTTGATGGTAATGCACTCAGACTTTGACTTAGCACTCAGTGGGTTAATGGAAGTGCTCTTAGACTTTGACTTAGCACTTGGTGGGCTAATTTAGTTTGGGTTTGTGGAAGTGCACTCAGACTTTGACTTAGCACTTGCTTGGTACGTTTAGTCTGGGTTCATGGAATCACAGTCATGGATGAGCCATGGTGGTTTCTCATTACAGTGGTCTTTAGGTGAAACTTTATGGCCAAAACTTGACTATGTGGACACAACCAGTCTTTTAGTCCATTGTGTTTGTTGGCCCTGGTCAGCTTGCTTTTCACTCTTCAGAGTTTTGAAAAAAGTGGGGAAAAATGTCGATTCATCTTGGGAAGTTGTGTGAAGTCTAATGGGGAAATGCATATGTTTTGTGAAAAAAGTTGATGTACTGCAGATTCGCGTGAATCAGTGTGATTAAAGTGACAACCAATTTTATATATATATATGTGTGTGTGTGTGTATGCATGTGTATATATATATATATACATACATACACACACTGCCATACATATGTATCGAAAGTTTTGTAATTCAGTGTTCAGTTTCAATATATATTGATGTAGCAGTACAGGGGACTTTCGTACTGTGTATGTGTGTCTTGTTCATCCCCTAATAGCTTGCTTAGCAATACATCAATCATATTGAAGTGAGACAGTGGTATTTGTGGTCAACCAAAAAGATTTTCCCTTCTCTTAACTTGTTCCTGTTCAAATCACCAAAAGTGCCCAGATGTAAACTGTTGTGTGCTTTAATGTTTTTACTTAAATTTCTTGTTATCAGAAACATTTTTGCTGAGATTTGTGTGTTGGACCTATTACAATGGCACACCCCAGATTATTGGACCTTTTATGATGGCACACCCCAGGCCATTGGACCTACTATAATGGCACACCACAGGCCGTATGACCTATTATGATGGCACACCACAGGTGATAGGACCTATTGCAATGGCACACACACACACCCAGGTCATAGGACCTATCATGAATTTATGATGGCACATCCCATGCCATGACCTATTGTGATGGCACACCAGGTCGTGACCTATTATGATGGCAAAGCCATAGGGCCTATTATAATGGCATAGCCCAGGTCATAGGATCTATTATGATGGCATACCCAGGTCGTAGAACCTATTATAATGGCATACCCCAGGTCATGCAACCTATTATGATGGCACAACCAGGTCATATGATCTATTATGATGGCACACCGTGGTCATATGACCTATTATGATGGCACACCCCAGGTCAGTTGACATTATTATGGCACACCCTGGTCATATGACCTATTCTGGTGGCACACCCCATATAATATGACCTATTATGATGGCACACCCCCAGGTCATATGACCTATCATGATGGCACACCCCATGTCATACAACCTATTATGATGGCACAACAAGGTCATATGACCTATAATGATGACACACCTAAGGTCATATGACCTATTATGATGGCACACTCTGGTCATATGACCTATTATAATGGCACACCCCAGGTCAATAGCTGTTGAATTGGTCATAATTCTGACCAGGAAAGGGTTTAATTTATTGAGATTACTGTTGCTGCGACATCTTGCAACATTTTATCAATCTTTTTGATAGGGTAGGGATAGAGTCAGCTAGGAGTTTTAGTCGGATTACTGTCTAAGGGCTAATGCTTACTGTTTGTCAATGTTTAGGGAAGAGAGGATACAGGCAGCTTTGGCTTGATTGGTTTAAATGTATTTTATTAAGCAAAAGTACCTCATATGATCTATAAATTGACCATAAACAATTGGGAAAGAGGACTTGGTCCTTTATGAATCCCTGTCACAGGGGAAGACAAAACACAGGATGAAACTAGGTGCATGGAAACAAATAAAAGAAAATGAACATAAACACAACATGAGACAGAGCAGCGATGATACATGTACAAGGCAGGCTCACCAAGATGCTGAGTACTTATGGGCCAAACGTGGAATTTTATTCCATATATGTCTCATAACAAAAGAGTGTAAATACATGTGATGTAAAACTACTTGTATACCAGATTCATAAATCAAATTTGTCTTGGCCAGATTATTGTCCAACAGTTAATTCTGACTGTAGCTGTTAAGGATAAGGACATGAGCAACCAGACTGGTTTCTAAGGGTTAATGCATAAAATATGTGTGTCAGTTTTAAAGGTGGGGAGGACATGGGCAGCCAGGAGTTGGTAGCCAAACTGCTGTGTGAGGGTTAATGCTGGTGGCTGATGATATGTTAGTATTTTAGGCGGGGAAGACACAAGCAGCTGGGAGTTGGTGGCAAGACTGCTTTTTAAGGGTCAATGCTGACTATGTGTTGATGTTTTAGGTGGGGAGGACACAGGCAGCCAGGAGTTGGTAGCCAGGCTGCTGGAGGATGCCATAGAGAGCCAGGTGGAGGAGCCACTGAAGACACGTGACAGGCACGTGGACAGGAGGAGGTAGGCACCCTGCTGCAGGGTAAAAACTTGCTTCACTTGCAGACAGTAGCATTAAGGTTGATATGAGACATGGGTACATGTACCAGGTTGCAATGTGACACAGCCCTTATGTAATAGTTAACATACATGTGAGACAATTTCCAGACTGATGGTGTTATGAGTACATATGATTCCAGCACAGCCAGTGCTTAGTATTAAAAGATCCTGTGTGTATATTTAGTGCTTATTATTAAAAGTACATGAGATATAGTTCAGATCACATGTGTATATTCAGTGTTCAACATTATAAGTACATATGATTGTTGCTCAGATGTTTCTATATTCTGCGTTCAGCATTATAAGTACATGTGGTGATAGCTCCGTGCTCTGATTATTCTTTGATTTGTCAGTTGTTTCAGTCAGCTGCAGTTTGACAAGTATGGCTTCTCCTTGCTGCCACCAGATGAGGACCTGGTGGCCCAGGCACAGAGCTTACAGCGCAAGTCGGATGAACTTACCACCAAGGTTAAAGTTAGTACTGTGCTGCATGCCGCTTTGATCCACCCCTCCTGACTCATGACATCTCAATGGCAAATGGTTGTTTCACATTTTTTTTCTAAAAAATTTGTAATGGAAAAAGCTTTTTATATACAAGAATTGCATGTTGACAAAACGTTGTGAGGTCAGTAAGCCCCAGGTTAGCAGCTCTTCATGGTGTGATTGGGTGTTTCAAGGAGGGTTTTGGACTCGGCTTTTGTTGCAACCTTGGAAGAACTCATTTCTGAATATGAGGCATGCATATTAATTTCCCACCACAACGGCATACCTGGTTGCCTTGGTTACCATAGTCTCCCCTGGCAAGATACGGGTTGCTGCCTGTGCGAGGAAGCGGGATGTTACTAATATTTTTGAAATACAGAATACTTAGTACAGCCAGAGGTAAATGTATTGTTGTAACCAGTTTAGGAAGCACTAAATGAATATAACTTTGGTATTTGTAAACTTAAATTTCTCTAAAAGATACTTATTTTGTGAGAAAGATGTATGTCACCCTGTGTATGACAGCGATATGCCCATGTGTCCTCCGTGATGGACTGCCATGAGCCCTGTGCTTTGTGGCGGGGAATCAATGATGCATGTCTTGTATTGATACTGAGATGGTGACATTTTGATTATGGAGGTCCAGGATGGCATCATGTCATACGTGTCTGGTACATGTGGAGACAGGCCAGTCCTGAGCAGTGTCTACAGTTTTAAAAAAGGTTATTCCAGTGCCCCACCCACAGCCTCATGGTAGCAGGTGGGCTGGTTGGTGAGAGAATCATCAAGGTGACACCTAGACACTTGCTAGGGATTGTTTGGGTTCATCCCAGAATAACTACATGATAAATTATCCTTTACATTAACATAACATGATACTGAAATAAAAAATTTGTATTAGAAATTTCATTCTATCACACCTTTTGATTCACTATATGAAGTGCACATGAATTTGACAGTAGATGTACAGGATGTTGCACTCTCTAAAGGGTTCTCATGTCAAACTATTGAGGTCTTGGGTTAAGTAACTACAGTAATTTATACAGTTATATTTCCTGTTCAAGAGGAAAAAGTAGTGACAAGTTTATTTGTTTTTTATGATGACTTTACAAAGGAAAGTGTGGGTTTTGGAGCATAACTTGCCACAGGTTTGCTGCAGATTGGCAGCTACAGGCCAGCAGACACTTGTCATGTGGTGGACAGTTTATACACAGCATAAGGAATGATGGTCACAGTGGATTCCTTTATTTATCTCTCATGGGCATTGTTGTGGTGTTAATCATGCATGACTTTCATATTAGGAAATCCTCATTAAATATCAACTTGTGCAATGGATATACCCAGTTGTGATTTGATTCACATGGTCCTACTAACGTGGTAAGATAGGGAGTATGTGTAAACAGAAGTATGATACAGATGTATGCCCACACAGTACTCAAGTTTTCACATTGAGAATTTCATTTTGAAGACGAATGGAAATTCTGACACTTCCACAGACACGGCTTTGGGACGAGGATATTTTTCATTGTGAAAGAGCAAACACTAACTCTGATATTTCATTTTATTTGTGTATTTTACCAACTGTAGACATTGCTGATTTAAAAATACACGCACTGAGTGTCACTTTATGCATTCAGCTTTACGTTGTTTTGTGGACCACATTTCATGTTAGCCTGCCTTAATTTGTGGTCTTTGCTGTGTCTGGTCATTCGTACATGCGGCTAGAACATGGCTTGAATGGCAAGACAAACGCTGCTGGCTGTGGTTGTGTTGTCTTGTGGAGGCATGAACAATTTTTTTTGTATCTCTGTTTCTCTTCATGGGACATGGCAACAATTAACACACTCTACTATGTAAAGGTCATTTTACTGTGCTGATAAATCTGTGTACATAGTAAAGTTATGAGCACAAACCATTCCTTGATGCTGCAGGATGTGGACAGAGAAGTCTCCAACAATGTCAAGTGGGAGAATTATCTTGTGAGTCTTGGTCGCCGGGAGATACAGATGATGTCAGAGCTGAAAATGCTAATCCGAGCAGGTATACCCCACCAGCACAGGGAGAGGGTGTGGAAGGCGTAAGTGTTACCACTGCTTTGTAAATATCATTAAATCATGCATTGTATTTTAAATTGTTTGTGCATACAATAGAAATCAAGCCTGGAATTTGTTCAATAGACAGCAAATGTTAAGTAATTTTTTTTTTTTTAAATCCATAGAAGTCAAACTTAGGATGGATTAAAACATGCATGGTATGGTAACATCATGACTTTTTGTGAAGATTATCTCAAAATTTTGTATGCACAATGGAAAAGAGCTGACCAGATTTTTTTGCTTGGTTAACAATTGGCAAATGGCCAAATGATACAGCAAAAGGTACAGTGCATTGGGCTTAATAGATTGTCACTGTATCATATGAACTTTAGTAGGTTTTGACTGGGATTGCTAGCTAAGTGTTAATCTGAAACACTAAATTTTGAATGTGTTGACACAATGGAGTTCACATATGTCAATGTGGGGCAAGGGCTTGTGCGACGTACATGTTTTGCAGTACAGATTTTGCATGTTTCACATTTGTATACATTTAGCAGAGATTTGATTATTGCTAACTGCTGTTATAGATGTATCAACAACCGTGTTGGCCAATTACAAGACAAGATGGGACCAAAATACTACAAGACACTCATTGAGAGACAGGGACGGACAAAGTCACTTAATCCTGCAGCCAAACAGGTACCTCATGACCTTAATTCATTCTGTATGCTAAGAGTTAAATATTTGTGTGTATATATTAGTCATTTTTTAAGGGTTGCAAGATCAAGGGCCATTCCATCTATTGTGGTCCAGGCTGTTTAATCCAGTCAAACTACACTTATACGTGGTTTGTTTTCTAATAATTGAGCTCATTTCCCCATGATATTGAGACCGAAAGGTTCAATAGAGCGTAGTTGGTGCATCCAGTGTTTTTCCCTGTCTAGTCGCAGCAATCTAGAGCGCACTAGGCGGGGAGGAGTTGGGATGTACTCTAATATTTGGACTCTGAGATTCAGATCCGTGTGGTCACTTAGGGCGAAATGTCTGCCCAAAGGTTGTGTGATGTCGCCATTACTGATGTAACGGTAATGTTCTCGCAATCTGTCACAACCTTTGGGCAGACATTTCGCCCTAAGTGACCACACGGATCTGAATCTCAGAGTCCAAATATTAGAGTACATCCCAACTCCTCCCCGCCTAGTGCGCTCTAGATTGCTGCGACTAGACAGGGAAAAACACTGGATGCACCAACTACGCTCTATTGAACCTTTCGGTCTCAATATCATGGGGAAATGAGCTCAATCGCTCAGTCTTATGCTAAATTTTTGTTGTCAGAGCTCCCCTCCCCATAATATTATGTACACTCACATTGCCACACGAGTGGCAATCCTCTGGAAACACTGGAATTCACTTCTGGAAATGTGCCTTCACACATTCCTTAGCCCCTATTCAGGGCCCCCACTGTAAAATGTTTACAGTGACCATTCAAGCCCAAATCCATTTTGAACCCACTGACCCAGTGGTGTGGAGCCTAGGTTTTCAACCAATGAAAACCCAAGCAGATTCAAAATTCTTTGAATCAAATCCTACCGTGGAAACCAATTTTTTCATCCACTAAGAATCCGCAGCTACGCTATCACAATACACGTGCATACGTAGCAACGGATCTGTTACCCCACGGTATAAATACAGGCCTTTCACAGTGTTCCCAACAGTTCCTGATGAGTTGCAGATCGCAACGAAACTAGTCGAACGTTTTTCCTATTACATCATTAGCCACAGCGGCCACTTGCCCTGTCTTAGCCATATTGTTTTCTAATAAAGCACAATGTACCTCTAATATATTGACAAAGTTGAATATCGTCAATGCTAATTTAACTGTGTACAAATATGTCGTCTTCCACTTTCCACTAAAGCAGACTTATTATTTTGCAAAGGAAATATTGTTGTGCGAAAAAAAAAAAATTTTTAAATACCAAAGTTTGTGGGTGAGAATTTGTAATGGGTAGGAATTTCTCAAGTCAGTAGTATCTTAGTCAAGAAACGTGACACCAAAAAAAGTTGAATAAAGTTATGTGAAAGTTAAATCCACTAGGAATGGAAAATGACCACTTTTGTAACTCCTAATGATGCCCTTTTGGACCTATGAAACATCCGTCAATTTTTACAGTGAACATTTTGATTTGTCCCCTACAGGTGGAGCTGGATCTGCTACGAACACTGCCCAATAACAAGCATTACTCATCTGTGGATTGTGAGGGAATTGCAAAGTTACGAAGGGTGTTGCTTGCATACACCTGGCATAACCCTATCATTGGCTACTGCCAGGTATGTTCAACTGTATTATACCAATAACTTGGTGTCAAAGATTGATATCTTACTGCCATGCTAGGTATTCACCAGACTATCCTCCCAATAAGGATGTTGACTTTCATATTTCCTCTTACCTAGTAATAATTATTGTTCAACTAGGAGTGTGTCGTAAGTCACAATATCGGATAATTTAATATTGTGGGAAATATGACAGCAATAGAAATCCAAAGGTCTTCCTTGTATGGTGAGTAAATACAGAAATTATAGAAGAAAATTGTTTTTACTTTGTCTTCTTGCAATGCCCAACTCTTAACATTGTAAAATTCAGAATATGTACAAAGTTTAGTGCAGGAAGATACCAAGCTGTGTTTGTGGTGTGCATAAAATTAGTCAATACATGTGGTCCATAACAGTGATACCAAACATTGGCAAAATCTACATATTTTCAAATGCCATACAAAGTAAGGCTTATTATTTGATCAAATATCACAGCTTTAATTATGGAACGAGATACCATTTACTTGTTGTATTTTGTCATAAATAGCTCAACTCAGACATAAGTTTAGGAAATTGTTTGCCCAATATCTTCATTATCCAAGTTTCCTGTCTGCATCACCTTAAACTTTTTTCCCTGTAACTTGTATCAGGTGCTTTATAATATAAGTTACAGGTGTCTGGGGACCAGTGAACCTTTATGGAATGTGGATATATAAGTGACAGGTGTCTGGGGACCAGTGGGCCCCTGCAGGGCTTCCTTAATACAAAAACATGCTATTTCATTCTGTATATACCCCCAGTCTTCACACATGTACATTAAGTATCAGAGTGTGCATATTCTTATCTTGTGACACATTGGTGAAGTTGCCTAACAAATGTATTATTATGGGAAGGATAAAGTCAGGTTAAGCCGATTAAGTCTATGTGAGCCTTGTGCCAACCAGTGGCATACCAAGTAAATTGTCATGTCCCAACCCACTGATATAATGTTTTTTACATGGTAGAAAAAAAAAGTTTTCCTTTCTTTTATCATTAATTAAGTGTTTAAAAAGAAAATATGACACCTGGAGGTTCAAATGCTGAACTTGTTTATGTGTTTAACAATGAGACTTTTGCCCCTGCTTATGAGCTGTCCCTCTGTCCACAGGGTTTGAACAGACTGGTAGCGATAGCCTTGCTGTTCCTCAGTGAGGAGGACTCATTCTGGTGCCTTGTGGCCATTGTGGAATATCTGATGCCAGCAGAGTACTATACGAGCACACTGAGTGGGGCACAGACAGACCAGGTACAGCCAACAGTCACACAGCCTACAACATACTGACTCTGTAGACACTCAACCTGACCAAATCACAAATGCCATGCAAGTTTCTCAGCCATATCGGTGAATTGTGTGGAAAAGTGAAATTTAGGACCTTAGATGACAGCACTTGATGGAGTTAATTTGCATGAATATTGCTATTTGCTCAAACAAAAGCTTTAAAGGGATTTGTTGCTATGTAAATGATGACCCTGAAGTGCTGCCCTCTGGGGTCCTAAAAGGGTGTGTTATCACCTCTCATCCATAACGTTGCATCACCATGTGCACCCTATATCACCAGGCCAAGGACTGCTGAAGGCACATGCAAGTAAAAAGTTAGTGTGGCTTCCCGTGAGAGCAGTTTTCATGATCAGTGAGGGTGTGGCTTCCAGTGAGAGCATGATCAGTCAGGGTGTGGCTTCTGGTGAGAGCAGTCTCTTTATGATCAGTGAGGGTGTAGTTTCCAGTGAGAGCAGTCTTCATGATCAGTCAGGGTGTAGTTTCCAGTGAGAGTACGATCACTCAGCGTGTGACTTCTGATGAGAGCAGTCTTCATGATCAGTCAGGGTGTAGTTTCCAGTGAGAGTACAATCACTCAGCGTGTGACTTCTGGTGAGAGCAGTCTTCATGATCACTCAGCATGGTTGTGATGTGGAGGGACTACACATCTAACAGGCTTGTGTTCAACATTCATACATCGTCCCTCTAGAAGGCCTGTAGTCTACATTCACACATGGTCCCTCTAGCAGGCCTGTAGTCTACATTCACTCAAGGTCCCTGTGGCAGGCCTGTAGCCTACATTCACACATGGTCTTTTTAGCAGGCCTGTAGTCTACATTCACACATGGTCCCTGTAGCAGGCCTGTACATGTAGCTTACATTTCACTCATGGTCCCTGTAGCAGGCCTGTAGTCTGCATTCACACATCGTCCCTCTAGCAGGCCTGTAGTCTACATTCACACATCAGCGTTCCAGTAGGCTTGTACTCTACATTCACACATCATCCCCATGCAATGTAATCTTTTCATCATGAATAATGCTCACACAGTCAAAAACATTTGTTTTTTTGGGGGGATTGCAGTTTATTGTATGCCTCAAATTGCATATAAGGAATTCTCAATGGGCATCCAAATTTGTCATCATTTTTACAAGCTTATACAGAGTATGTGGGAGGGGAGGGCGGGATTCAAGACCCATATTCTCTTTACACAGTATCCCAAAATGATAAAGAGTGTCTTGGTCAAAATCATTGCCTTTACTACTATTATCATGATTATGGGATAGTGAAGGGGCACACAGAGTGCTGTGATGTGGTGCTGACAGATTGTGACTATGTTGGACACAGCCCCTTTGTTTTTCATTAATTAATCACACATGGACAGAGCTTTCATTTTGCAAACTTGTCAGACTGACTAGAAAAATTTACACCATATCTTAGCAAGGTTTTGTGATCTATGAATAGTATCAGTCATGAACCACCAGTTTGGCAGATTAATATATACCAGCAGACTTGTCAGTCTTTCCATGCTTTGATTTTGTGACATGAATCTTCACACACACATGAATGAGGATGAAGGAGCCAGTCAAAATAATCCATGTTTTCATGGACATACACAGCACACATCAGGAAAAGGAGTAAAGCACATCATATACTTTGTTACAGCACATAAAATTTTCATGTTTTGGCATTTAAAATTTACTTGCTCTTTGTACAAATGCTTCGCTGGTGTTATCTTGAGACAAGAAGCATTGCAGTCATATATATCTTACCTACAGTGTACAGTATTTTATCTGTTTTAGCTTTCAATAAATGGGTAGGTAGGTAGGTAGGTAGGTAGGTAAGAGACTGACTCATGGCTTATTACTTGTGAGAGAAATAGAATCAACATCAAACATAGTAATTTGACAGGATAGCGGCTGTTTTGGAAGTGATATTCTTAGTACCAATGTAAAAATGTTTGTAATTTGGCTTGTCTGTAACACATAATGTTGTAAAACTAGGTCACTAGGTGATCTGCCTGACTAAATCTAGGTTAGTAAGTCAAGTTTGTGGGTCCTTAATATCCGTACACTATGAGTTCAAAGTTCAGTTCAGCTCTGCATATCTTTGATCTGCTCATTTTAGCTTCATTCAAGATGTAATTGAAGCTCAGCTGAGGTAGAGACTGCTTAACAGGTTAGCTGAGCATGATCTGAGTGTACTGCCCTCTCATGAAGCATTTACTATGTGGCTTATTTGTTACAAACAGCGGGTACTGAAGGAGCTGATTGCGGAGAGGATGGTGCGCCTCCACACACATCTAGAGCAATATGAGGTGGACCTCTCACTTTTCACTTTCAACTGGTTTTTGACCATCTTTGTTGATAACATTCCACCAGAGACCTACTTGAGAATATGGGACACATTCCTGAATGAAGGCAGCAAGGTAAGGGTTAATGACCCAGATGGTGGACAGCTGACAGGTCTAATGTCACTGAATTCCATTTGAACTTGTGTTATTGCGATGGGTCTCGTGGGCAACTGTCATCGTTCCACAATGACATGTTTTGTTAATACAGCATGCTACAGATCCATAACACATGGTGACATTCACACCAGAGAGCTTGTTATAACCTTCTTACATGCACCTGTAATGTGTCATTATTGTGATGATTAAACATTATCTACATATAGACACATTATTGTTATGAAAATATATATGCCTCACAAGTTTGCAGGCAATGAAGTGGTCTTCAGTGACTTGCATCATGTTCGTGCCTTGAAGATATTTATGTAATGGTACTTTGTGGTGGCTTCTGAAAGTGAGATCTGCACACAAGAAATTGAACAGTCACAAACTGACAGCTCTGAGTATACATGTGCATAATGGGAGGAATTGCTTTCATTTGTAGGTTTTGTTTCGTTTTTCACTGGCATTTTTCAAGTATAAGGAGGAAGAAATTCTGCAGCTGAAAGATGCCATAGCAATCAACAAGTACCTACGTGTCATGGGAGAGGAAATGACAGATATCAACCGCATCTCACAGGTTTGGCTCTCTCTTTTCCATTTTAATAGAGCATACAGTGGTACATGTTGGTTGACCATGTTCTGTGTTTCCAGAAGAGCAGCGTGTTACTGTGTCAGCGCAGTGTCCTGATGTGATTCACACACATGTATGTCAACATCTTGTGACCAAAAGGCTGCCATGGGAGAGGTTTTATGTTTGGTATGATTTTGATTTAAACATATTTTAGTAAAATGATTGGTCAAGAGGACCAGGCCCAGGCCCTGTATGAAGTCTTCTCATCTACATCAGCACAATCTGGAGGTAAATGTATTTTCAAGGGGGGGGATTGATCTGAAATTGGCTAAATCTCTGTTGAAAAGTCCAAAGAGTAAGGCAGAAAAGGTGGGAGGCTGTTGCCAAAGAGGAAAGACTTGACAGGTGTGGAGATACAGTGATACCTGCTGTATGTGGTCACTGCCAACAGCAGCCACTCAGTTCTCAGTTGCCATCTTTCTGGGGACTTTAGAGTCCGTTTTATTGTAATGTGCCTACATTGGCAGGTTACCTGTTGGTTGTTGCTACCTACAGCAGGTACCACTGTATTGAGGACTTGTATATGCATGTATTTTACAGACCAGGATGTGTCTAGCATGGGATGTTGACAGTGTCAATATCTCTCCAGTATTATATTTTGTTTCAACTGCATTGATCACTGATACACCATACTAATCATTTTTACAGTGGTACCTTTGGTACGAATGCCTCCCCATGAGAGACTGCATGAATTTGAAAACTATCCTTTTAAGACTGTTGGCTATACAATAGAATCTACTATTAAGATAACTTCCACAAAGAGACCATCTTGTTTTTACAGCCACCTTTTAACAGTCACATATTTAGTTTTTAGCTCAGCTGACTTCTAAGTAGCTGAGCTTATCTTACGGTCCTTTGTCCATCGTCAGCAATCGACTTTTTCTGAAAAATCGACAGCCAGATTCACGTCAAACTGGGTGGCAATGTACCTTGGGTGGGCCTCTACCAAATTTGCTCAAATGGTCATGCTCCAGTGATTTTTGGATTTTAAAAAAAAAATGGTGTTTTTTTTGGGGGGGGGGGGGCAAATCGTTAAAAAATCTTCTTCTCAGAACTGCTCACCTGATTTCTTTGATATCACACAGGAACACTCCTAGGGACTCCTAGTTCTTAATGTTTGCACCAGGTGGCGCTGCAATTTTTTTTAAACTTTATGATTTTTTGTGTGTTTTTTGCTATTTTTTACTTCTTCTCCAGAACTTTCACCCAGATTAAGCTGAAATTTGATGGATATGTTCCTTGTGGAAGGGTCAAAGAAAGTAGTTCACAAGGTGACACTGCTATGGATTCCTGATTTTTAAAAAAAAATTTCAATTTGGGTACTTACTGATAAATGCACCTTTCCTATTGATTACTGTGTAAGTCAATGAGCATTCTAATGCTAATTCACATTTTGGACTTCTCTAAAGAAACTCTGTTTGTCAGATTGACTTCAAACTTGATGGCAATGTACCTTGAGTGGGTCTCTACCAGATTTGTTCAAATTGTCATGTTCCATTGATTTTTGGATTTTTATGAATTTTTTTTTTTTGTTTGTTTTTTTTTTTTTTTTTTTTTTTTTTTTTTTTTTTTTTTTTTTTTTGGCCATTCTTTGAAAATCGTTTCTGAAACTACTCACCTGATTGCTTTGATACAACACAGGGACACTCCTAGAGACTCCTATTTCTGAATTTGTCAGGTGGCACTACAATTTGATTCTATTTGTTAAGGGGGTTTTTTGTGAGTTTTTGCTATTGATTTCTTCTCAGGAACCATCACTCAGATTAAGCTGAAACTTAGTGGATACAGTTCTTGTGGAAGGGTCAAACAAAGTTGTTCAGTAGGTGGAACTGCTGTGGATTCTTGATTTTTAACATTTTTTTTTCAATTTGGGTAGTTATCGGTAAATGCAATCTTTCCTATTGATTACTATGTAAGTCAGTGGGCATTCTAATGCCAATTCGCATTTTCGACTCCTTGTCCAAAACATGCTCCATTAATTTTTGGATTTTTAATGCATTTGTTCTTTTGTTGGCAAATTTTAAAAAAATTGCAAGGGTATATGTACATGTCAGCTGAGCACAGGACTGTCACAGTCCTCTTGTGTTTCATATTAATACTAATCCTCTACTCACACCACATTTTCACGTCCCTTGGGTGGTCTATGAGTTAAAGTAGCTGTATTTTCAGGCCACTCACAGTATAAGACCCTTTATTGCTATCATCAGGCGTCATCTTAAGTAGCAGGTGCAGTGCTCCCTCTCTTTAGAGACAACCCTAGGGTAGGTCTAAAAGTGGTCACATTAAGCAGGTGGTCATTCATATGAGGTAAAATAACATGAAAAAGGCAGAATTACGGACCTAGTGAATATGGTTTTAAAAGGCAGGTGGTTTTATAGGAGTGGCCTCCCTAAAGAGAGATGACTGGACCAGTATAGTTGCATTTGGAGAAACCGTGACATGACATGGATAGCATTCAGTCAGTCATCTAACTATGTTTGACAACCTATCATTTTGTTTTGCTTTGCTTTTTGACATGCTTTAAACTCCACAAACCTCACAAACCAACACTTCTATCTTACATTCCTATATCTCCACAAGATATTCCACCCAAACTGATGATTATGATTGTACAAAGTTCAAATTTTGTCACAAATTTGATGTTCGTATGCTCTGACTTATACTGTTACTTTGACCGTCTCCACAATTCTACAGAGATGTTTTGTATTTGTTACAGATAGCATTCCAGACTCTGAATCCTTTCCCCATGAGACACATCAATGCCAAAAGGTTCAACCACAGACAGCAAGTGATGGTAAGAATAGTCTCCTTGACTTGAGTTTAGACTATGAACTCCTCAGTACTTTACGTGTTCATAATTGCATTTGCTGGAATTGAGCGATTGTCTTGCAACAGTTTTTATCCTCAGCACATAAAGTGCTGCAGGGTACTGCCCTCCCCTGCACTGTCCCTCTGTTTGTGTGTCCATCTGCCTGTCTTGTCAATGGCATTATGATGATAACTAAACAGTGTTCACTACAGCTTTACCAATTTTTGTCTGGTGTACCTTTGGATGGACCAGGTTCCTACAGATAACTGGCTTCTGATGATCATTTCCGTACTGTTTATGAATGTTTTAAAGTGTTAGTGTGAAGGCCATGTGAGTGACATACAGGGGGGATGATGGTAGGTAACAGCACAAGAAATATTGAACATAGCTTCAAAGTTTTGTCAGGCATGGTCCACTGGATGTACCTGATGCCAAAATGAAACCAGCTACCTCTGATTATTTTGGATTTTTTTAAGCATTTTTAAATTGTTATTCATGTATGCATCAGCAGGGGATGTACATAGTGATTAAGGAAATCTGACAGTTTGCCTTTTTTTATATCTTGATAATGGTCAATTTTTGACTTGTGGTTATCAGTAAACATTCATAGGAAAGTACCAATGTTGATTCATTGGTATTCTTAATTTTGTCCTTAAAAGGTCAAAGTGACATACGGGCTTTTATCTTGGTGATGGTTGACCCTAGGCCAGTGGTTACTATTGAACATCTATGCGAAAGTACTTACCAGAGCTTCCACTATAGTCTGTTGATCCGTCATCCGGTCACAACTTTCATTTTTAACTTCTTCTCTGATACCACTGGCTAGATTCACTTCAACTTGATGGGACTGTACCTTGGGTTGGTCCCTACCATGTTTGTTCAAATGGTCATGCACCTGTGATTTTTAAATTTCTTATGATTTTTTTGTTCATTTTTTGCCCAGATCTTGAAAAATCTTTCCCAAAACTGCCAAGCAAATTGCTTTGAAATTGCATAGGGACACCTCTGGGGATCCTTAGATCATAATTTTTGCAACAATTGTTGCTGCAATTTTTTTCTTGTTTTTTTAAATGAATTTTTGTATGTTAAAGCTGTTTTCAACTTCTTCTCTAAAACTGCTACTCAGTTTGTGCTGAAACTTGGTGGATATGTAGCTTATGGATGGGGTAAACAAAGTTGTACACGAGGTGGTGATATTGTCGATTCCTGATTTTAAATGAATTTTTCAGTTTGGGTATATGTTGGTTAATGCATGCATTCCTATTGATTGTTATGTAAGTCAGTGGAGATTTCAACAGAAATTCACATTTTTAGCACTCAGTTTCTACTATAGTCTGTCGATCTGTCATTCTTCATCGTCCATTCACAATTTGAATTTTTACCTTTAATAATAATTTCCAAAACCACTGGCCAATTCACTTGGAACTTGGTGCCAATGTTCCCATATGGATGTGCACAAAGTTTATTTAAATGTTCATGATCCATTTATTTATTTTTTTTTTTTTTTTTTTTTTGTAATTTTTTTTTTTTTTTTTTTTTTTTTTGGTTCACTTTTTGAGAGAATCTTAAAAAGTCTCCAAAACCACTTGGCCAATTGCTTTGAAATTGCATAGGGACACCTCTGGGGCCCCACAGATGTTAGTTTGTTTAAATGGTGATGGTTGAAATTGTTTTCATTTTTTCATGAATTTTTGTATGTTTCTGCTATTTTTGACCTCTTCTGCAAAAGCATCAGTTACATTGTGCTGAAACATGGTACAAATGTTCCTTGTGGAAGGCTTCAACAAACTTCTTCATAAGATGATATTGCTATTGATTTCTGATTTTTAGCTAAGTTTTTGTTGTAAATGTTAAGTGCACACATGTCCATAGACTATTATGCAAATCAATAAGTCTCTGTCTCAGGTTCCTAAACACATGAATACACAAATTAATAAACACTCATTCAAAGCACACTGGGTCACCTGAGCACGGGATCGGTTCCTGATCCTCTAGGGGTTTTTTAATGTTAAAGTTCTTATGCAGCTGTGATTGTCCGCACAGCTTTGCAGCCTGTGAGCTGCATGTGTTTGGAAGCATAGTCAACGTTAGAGCAGGCTGTCTATTAGTACTGATGGGGAAGGCAGTCAGTATGAGCTAGATGGGTCAGTGAATGAGCAACAAAAATTGCATGTATGAGGGATTTTTTCCATTTTGTATCCATAATCATAATAAAAAAATTATCTGTACAGAAACAGGTGTCATGTAAACAAATAGTTGTTTACCTGGCAACTCGCTCATTGTAGAACTTCTGAGTGGTCTGTCTTGGCAACTTGAGTTATCCAATGGATAAGTTTGAGTGTTGAAAATTGACGATAAGAGTGAAGCAAGTGAACGACAAGAGTAGCCTGGCACAACTGGCTCCATAAGTCTGATTATGGATCTTCTATTAGTGAATGGCAAAAGTAGCCTGGCACAACTAGCTCCATAAGTCTGATTATGGATCTTCTATTAGTGAATGGCAAAAGTAGCCTGACACAGCTAGCTCCATAAGTCTGGTTATGGATCTTCTATTAGTGAATGGCAAAAGTAGCCTGACACAGCTAGCTCCATAAGTGTGATTATGGATCTTCTATTAGTGAATGGCAAAAGTAGCCTGGCACAACTAGCTCCATAAGTCTGATTATGGATCTTCTATTAGTGAATGGCAAAAGTAGCCTGACACAGCTAGCTCCATAAGTCTGGTTATGGATCTTCTATTAGTGAATGACAAAAGTAGCCTGACACAGCTAGCTCCATAAGTCTGGTTATGGATCTTCTATTAGTGAATGACAAAAGTAGCCTGACACAACTAGCTCCATAAGTGTGATTATGGATCTTCTATTAGTGAATGACAAAAGTAGCCTGACACAGCTAGCTCCATAAGTCTGGTTATGGATCTTCTATTAGTGAATGACAAAAGTAGCCTGACACAGCTAGCTCCATAAGTCTGATTATGGATCTTCTATTAGTGAATGACAAAAGTAGCCTGACATGGCTAATTCCAATAAGTGTGATTATATCTTCTAAAAGTGAATGACAAGGCAGCCGGACACGGCTAGCTCTATAAGTGTGAGTACGTATCTTTTGTGCACACCTCTTATCAGATCCTGTGTTTGTTGACTTGAATGTACCATTCTTCTGTAAACTTCCCATACAAATCCAATGACTGTCATTTACCTAGGAATTAACTTAAATTTGGCAGATTTTTTATCATAAAGTTATTGGCTTCTTTAAAAAACATCCATGTACCACTGGTTTGAATTTTTCCATTGATTAAAATTAAGAAGTGAAATATTTGGTGAAAAATAACAAGTCTAATGTCAGAAGTTGTTTCTTTTCCAGGCTGAACTTGCAGAGTTAGATGCCATTCGACGGGAGTTTCAGCCACATGCACCAGTTAATGATGAGTCATGGGAACTGATCAGTGATGATGAAATATGACATTATCCATGGCTCAGGTCACACTTTTTATTCATGTATTCAATGCTAGAACAAAACAGGACTTAAGGACTGCTCACTTGAAAGTGTGACGTAAATAGTGGGATATACAGACCTGAGGCAGTGTGGACATTGCCAGTGGAGGGAGTGTGGACATTGCCACTGGAGGAAGTGTGGACATTGCCACTGGAGGAAGCTTGGGTATTGCCAGTGGAGGCAGTGAATACATTGCCAGTGGTGGCAGTGTGGACATTGCCTCCGGAGAAAGTGTGGACATTGATGGTGCAGACATTGTCAGTGGAGGCAGTGTGGACATTGCCCCTGGAAGAAATGTGGACATTGGCAGTGTAGACATTGCCTGTGGAGGCAGTGTGGACATTGACACTGGAGGAAGTGTGGACATTGATACAGGAGGAAGTGTGGACATTGGCAGTGTAGACATTGCCAGTGGAGGCAGTGTGGACATTGATACCAGAGGAAGTGTGGACATTGTTACAGGACTGACAACCCCACAGTGCTGCTGCTCAATGACAGTGAGCTGAAATGTGTTCATGCTTATTTGAATTACATCCTTACTCAGTTTGGTAGATTTGCTGGTAGAGGCCATGTGTACATAGGGAGACCACAACTTAATGATTGGTGCCAAGAATGACTAGAATTAAGACAGTGACATGTATATGATAGACAGATATCTGGCTCTACATCCAGAAGGACTGTGGTCAACTTTATTGCCAATAACCAACAGTTTGTAATTGTACAGAACTTCAAAGCTTTAGTTTACCTAGTTGCCACTACTAATAGAATGAACAATGTGTGGGTAGAACAGTTTTTGTGATAAAGACTAAGCCCTTAGGAAAATGCATACATGTATAAGATTTGGTTGACCATATGAACACAGCTGCCCATAATATTCAGAAGGACAAATGAAACAGTGGACCATAGTCAGGGAAGTTTTGTTTGTTTCCATGCTGTGTTTGTCCTTATAGGTACAGTGAACACAACATTTAAAGTCACGAATATGTTTGTCCCTGTTATAACAGTGAAACCTGCTTTGATGTTCATGATTACACCACCCTGAAGACAGAGATATGGGGAGCCTGCCATCTGGTGGCAGTTACAGACAATATTTATGGCACAAGGGGGTGATTTTGGTTTTGTTTGTGCTTTTTTGCAAGGTTTACTGATGAAAAACCAAAAAATCAAACCAAACTATGGGTGCCACACCTTATGTACAGCTTCCATCCAATGCTAGATTTTGTTTCTCACATGCATATTCTTGGCAGAAATTGCAAAAGAATGTCTGAATCAGAACAAATAGTCTCATTGCATTTTCACCATTTTGTTTGCTAGTAAGTAACCAATAGGAAACAAGTTCCAACACTGATGGAGAAAGTTATCTGCATCCCGGTGTAGATTCAATGGGTAGGCATAGCCCAAGACAAGAACTAGGTATGTGAGAAGAAATGCTATCTGAGGGTGAGTGGTTGTCATTTAAATTTTTAACAATGTTACAAGATGGTACAGCTTACCAGCACCAGCATAACTTGCCTGGGGAACTTTCCCTTCCTACAATTTAATCTTATATTTCACTTTCATTTGTATTCCAGTCAATCATTGAAGTGTGAAGTATATTAGAAATTAAAGTCTAATAGCCACTTCTAGAAGCATATTAGAAATCAAAGTCTAATAGCCTACTTTTAGAATTCTGTAAAAGTGATTTTGTGGAATACAGGTTCAACTGTTGATCCATTTTTAAAGAAAGAAGCATAGCATTCTTTTTAGCTTCCCATTTCATAACTGTTAGGTTATTTTATGATGCAGTCTAATTTATACTCTCTCACAAAGGTCATACACACATGTATACAAATAACAGTCAACTTGCTCTGTAAATGTATGGTTTTATATAGCATTGTGACAATTTCAAAATGTTGTAATAATATGCCAAACTTTTATACAAATGTATTTGAAGTGTACATCCTTACCCACAAAAATGCATGTGGTCAGTTTTATGTGCTTACTAATTAATTTCCATTGTGTGAAATGAAAATTTTATGTCTGGTGATAGTGGGTGGGTGGATGGGGGGAAGAAGGGTAGTTATCCAGTGGTGGGGAAAGTTATCCTAGGGACTTGCCCTGGGAATGGGAACTTATTGTAGAATAACTTGCCAGTCGTGGGGGGGGGGGGGGGGTTATCCAGGAGGAAAGTTATCCTGGTACAGCGGTATAGTTGCCCATTATGAGGTCTCCAGAACAGGTGGTATAACATGTCACTGAGGACATAGTTGCCTGCAGTGCGGTGCTTCTCTTATGTATACAAAATTCCTAGTTCAGATTTCAGATAAGCATAGTCATGTCTGTCTACCCAGTGGTACTGGGTAGCCATTGGAAGGCTTAATACTGTCAATGGAGTCTGACTGAGTGTATCTGTAGGGCAGGTAAGATAGTGTTATGTGTAGTTTAAACAGGTTGCCATGATGGGGAAGGGCGTGTGTGGGTGTGCAAAGATACGATGTGATACACAACTATGAATTCCACAGTTTACCATTTTCTCTCAAGACAGTCCTTATAAGTTTCAGTTTGATCAAGAAGTTCCTAATGTGACCATGTCGTACATATACAAACTACGTAGAGTGCGGGTATCTGTGCCAAGAGAGCAGACGAGCGTGTTCTTTGCAGGACGTACATAGCGAAGCCGGAGGCTGAGTGATGTACGTCCTGCAAAGAACACACGAGTCTGTTCTCTTGGCAACAGATACCCAAACGAGACGTGGTTTGTATTTATCCCATGTTTTATAACTGGTAAACAACATTTACGCAATGCGTCATATTACTATGTGCTGCAGTGGTAAAGAGGCACACATGAAAAATGCGCGGCCAAAGTGGTGCAGACGATATTTTTAGCCTAAAAGTAGTTCCTGGCAAATATGGAGGCCCCAATTGTTACCCTAACAACACATGGCTAATTTGCATACGAACGATCTGATACGGAACAAAAGATCATACGTCCATATCATATTGCTTTATCTATGCTGCAGAAGGCCAAACATGGGATAAATTAAGAAAAGCTCTTTCTGGGTCAGCAGTAATATATGGTGTATTTTGCCTCAAAACGGCAAAATATAGCGCATGGTTCACATAAACTGTGTTTCTCCTCATGAGCAGCTGTGATCTAATAAATGCCATAGTCCATTTGTTGGGACCAGAAAAAATATAAATATGGCTAAATATTCCATATTTCATCATTTTCTTTAGCTCAGCTGATTTGTCAATCAGCTGAGCTTATCTTATGTTCCTTAATCCATTGATGGCAGTGGCATCCCCATTCATCCATCAACAGTTCACATTTTTGACTGCTGTTGAAACTTGGTGGGGGTGTACCTTGGGTGGGTCTCTACCAAGTTTGTTCAAATGGTCATGCTCCAGTGATTTTGAGATCTTTCATGAACATTTGTCTATTGTTCAGCAAAATCTTAAGCAATGTTCTCCAAAACTACCAAGCCAATTGGTTTGAAATACCCACTATGCATATTAATTTCCCACCACAAAGCACAGGCTTGAAGCCTGGTGATCACAGGGGATGTGCGGGTTGCATCACTGTCTCAGACAGGCCATATACTCATTTCTCACAAAATTAGAATTTTTTGAGAAAGCAAAGTTCACAAATGCCAAACTGGTATTCATATAGTACTTCTCAAGCCGTATATAAGAAAGGATTCAATATTCCTTTAAGAAGTATCCTGTATTTCCAAATATTAGTAACATCCTGCTTGTCCCCACAGGTACCGGCCCATATCTCGCCATATCTTACCAAGCAAGACTAGGCATCAGGTATACAGTTGGAGTGGGAACTTAATAAGCATATCTCCTGTTGCACAAGGACTTCGGGGGACCTAAATCTGTTCACGAGGTGGTGGTGCTTTTTTTTTTTTTAAATTTTTCTGTGTTTTCACTATTTTTGATTTATTCTCCAAAGCCGTCACTTAGATTTGTCTAAAAATCTTTGGAAATGTTGCTTGTTGAAGGGTCAAAAAAGTTAACTAGGTGAAGATATTCAACATCTCTGATTTGTAGCAAATGTTAAGGTGCAGGTGGTGCTGCGATTTAAAAAAAAAAAAATCAGATTTTTTTGTGTGTTATTGCTATTATTCGACTTCTCCAGAACAGTGACTGAGATTAAGCTGAAACTTGGTGGATATGCTCCTTGTGGAAGGGTCAAACAAACTTGTTTACTAGGTGGCAATGCTGTATTTTTAACATTTTTTTCAATTTGGGTACTTATCAATAAATGCACCTTTTCTATTGATTACTATGCAGTCAATGGGCATTGTAATGCTAATTAACATTTTCAACTCCTTCTCCAAAACCATCATCCAGATTGACTTGAAACTTGGTAGCAATGCACCTTGATTGGGTCTCTACCAAATTTGTTAAAATTGCCATGCTTTAGTGATTTCTAGATTTTTTATGATTTTTTTTTTTTGTTCTTTTTTGGAGCAAATTTTAGAAAGTCTCAGACAAAACGGCTCACCCAATTGCTTTAATATCACACAGGAAAACTCCTAGAGTCTCCCTAGTTTTAAATTTATACACCAGGCGGCGCTGCAATTTTTTATGATTTTTTGTGTGTTATTGCTGATTTTGGCTTCTTATTCAGAACCATGACTCTGATTAAGTGTAAACTTGGTGGATATGTTTCTTGTGGAAGGGTCAAACAAAGTTATTCACCAGGTGGAATTGCTGTGGGTCCCTGATTTTTAATGATTTTTTTTTTCAATTCGGGTACTTATTGGTAAATGCACCCTTCCTATTTAATTACAATGTAAGTTGGTGGGTATTCTCATGCTTATTCACATTTTCAGCTTTTCTCCAAACCTTTCATCAAGATTGACTTCAAACAAACTTGGTGGCGATGTACCTTTGGTTGGTCTCTACCACATTCAAATGGTCACACTCCATTGATTTTTAATTTTTTATGAATCCTTGTGGGGGGGGGGGGGGGCAAATCTTAAAAAACCACAAGGGTATATGTACATGTCAGCTGAGTACAGGACTGTCACAGTCCTCTTGTTTCAAATATTCAAGCTTTAGTGATTTTTGGAATTATTATGTGTTTTATTTTTCATGTTTTGACAAAACCTTTTCCAAAACTGCCAAGCCAATTTATTTGAAATTTTAAGGGCGCACTTCTGGGGACCTCTAGACCTTACTGTGTTTAACAGGTGGTGCTGTGATTATTTTTTGCTTTTGTAAGAATTTTTGTGTGTTTTCTCTTTTTTCTTGCTTTTCTCTCAAACAGTAAGATGGTTCCTCATAGACTTATTTCGAATGTAGGTGGACTTGATCTTCACCAAATTTTGCAAAAAATTGCTAGAGAGATTTTCATACCAGGAACAGTAATGATGGTGTTAAACAAAGGTGACCTTGGTATCATTCTGAAGTGCACAGGACCACTTCAGTCTGTGCATGTAAGGTCAGCTGAGCACAGGACTGCCACAGTCTTCTTGTTAATAGTATTGTACATATATTCAAAATATATATATTTTTTAAAACAAGTAGCCAAGAGGGGCAAGCTTGTGCTTGCCCCTCTTGGCTACTTGCCTAGTCTTATCTGCCTATATTCCAAATATAGGTTGAAAATGGAGACTTATTTTGCTGTAATTTTGTAAGTGTCCAGAGTGCTCACTGAAAGGAGATAGGGTATGGAGGTGGATGTATTCATATCTAAATGCGGTCCTACTCTAACACCTATTGAACAAAAGAGGGAGCCACCTGCATCAGGGCAGATCCATGTATTTAGCATGGTCAAAAGTACTTTCTCAACAAAATGAACAACACAAGCATACAATGATCTTAAGAAAATGTATTTACATATATTTGAAACATAAAGGATGCCTAAATTAATTAGAAATGGGCTCTCTTTTGGTTGAAAAGGTGTTATTTATGGATGCTTATGTAGTATATAATACAAATCTGCCCTGACCATGGTGGATGCATCAGTCTGTTACCCCGGCAACACAGGAAGTGAGCAGGATCGCAGTTAAATATGAATGCACAAGGTATGAATGTAAGAAAAGAGGAGACATATGTTTGAATTACTATTAATTGATTGCACTCTCAGGTTATTTTGTATCTAGAATATTTTTATACCATAAAAGCATGTCATTGGATAAAAGAACCATTTGAAGGTCCCATATTACTACATGTATCCATATGTATATTTTGACTGATTATGTGAGAATAAATAATTTCATCAAATGTATTGTGATGATTTATTGCATGCAATGTTGTGAAATACATGATTTGTTCAAAGACAAAGCTTTATGATTTTTTAGCATGGAAAAAGCTCAATTTATACATTCCAAAGGTCTGTTGAAGCAGGTATTGGTCTGGGTAAATACTTACCCATCAGTGCTCAGTTGGAGAACAAGTCCACAGATTTTGTCAAGGCATTGTGGGCACAATACAGCAAAGGTATGCTGGGTAAAACTGGTAACATAGACATTTTTGTTAGGAAATACTAGTATGTTGGTACTTGTACATGTATTAGATGTCTTTGTGTGAGAAATTTGACAACAAAATCCCTCTACTACTTCCAGTGGGTATGACATGTTGTCATCGCACTGAAAGGTGTAGAACAGGTGCTGTTGACTGGCACTGGGGTATGATGAATCATAGACTGGCACTGGGGTATAATTGATCATGGACTGGCACTGGGGTACCATGGATTATGGACTGGTACTGGGGTATGATGAATCATGGACGGGCACAGGGGTATAATGGATCATGGACTGGCACTGGGGTATGATGAATCATGGACTGGCACGGGTATAATGGATCATGGACTGGCACTGGGGTACCATGGATTGTGGACTGGTACTGGGGTATGATGAATCATGGACTGGCACAGGGGTATAATGGATCATGGACTGGCACTGGGGTACCATGGATTATGGACTGGCACTGGGGTATAATGAATCATGGACTGGCACTGGGACATAATGGACCATGGACTGGCACTGGGGTATAATGAATCATGGACTGGCACTGGGGTACCATGGATCATGGACTGGTACTGGGGTATGATGAATCATGGACTGGCACAGGGGTACCATGGATCATGGACTGGCACTGGGGTACCATGGATTATGGACTGGCACTGGGGTATAATGAATCATGGACTGGCACTGGGACATAATGGACCATGGACTGGCACTGGGGTATGATGAATCATGGACGGGCACAGGGGTATAATGGATCATGGACTGGCACTGGGGTATGATGAATCATGGACTGGCACAGGGGTATAATGGATCATGGACTGGCACTGGGGTACCATGGATTGTGGACTGGTACTGGGGTATGATGAATCATGGACTGGCACAGGGGTATAATGGATCATGGACTGGCACTGGGGTACCATGGATTATGGACTGGCACTGGGGTATAATGAATCATGTACTGGCACTGGGACATAATGGACCATGGACTGGCACTGGGGTATAATGAATCATGGACTGGCACTGGGGCATAATGGACCACGGACTGGCACTGGGGTATAATGAATCATGGCTGCAACTTCCAGAAGTGAAAGTTATCTTACTGTATTCGTTCTTCTTGTAGCACATGTGCCCCAATGAAAGCAGAACTTAACTTGTAAAAATCAACCATCTATATGCACAGGATGAGAGCTTTCCAGTATTACTGACACTAAGCCTGCCAGTTTAGGAATGAAGCATGTGAATCCTGTGTTTGCTGTCAGGACAATTAGTTTTCATGTGTAAACATCATAAAAGGAAGTCCTGGTTTGACCCAAGAGAATATTGCATTTAATGATGTGCTGTGGTTTTTAATGAGTTCTGGATACTTCATTGTCACAGATTTACAATAAAAGCTGCTTCGTGGTAAGTATAAAAGACGGGAATTGAATGTCAGGACAATATGTACACCTCACAGGCAATATAGGCACTGAGTCAGTGTATGGCAACTGTGAGGAAAAGCAGTTTAGTATATTTCCTGTATACCTTATGGTAATAATGGGCACAGGAAATGCCACAAGACTCTGATCTTATTATAAATGGTTTGTTTGGCACCGATCAAGGACAGCTTATCTGCCTCCCAAGCAAACTCCTTGGGCTTTGGCTTTGCAACACAAGTCGGAATAGATTTTGAAGTTTGTATACAATGCTACCATGTCTTTTGGTAACAAGGGGCAGTGGGTTAACCTGATGTAAGTGTGACTTCAAACTACAGTTTATTACATAAAGATGTCGCATCTGTTTCAAATGTTGATGAAACCTGTATGCTATGGTTACTAGGATACAGCCATGAGCAGTTGCTGGGGCTCCATTTGTAGGGTACATGCATGTGCAACACTGTGATGAAAGTTGAATAGTACTGTGGACAACATGACATAAACTTACCAGTCTGTTTCATGACATACAGATGGCAGCACCTGACAGTGTAAAATAGTTGTTTCCATCATCATGCTTTTTGTACAGCTGTATGTCCTGCTCCAATATTTGTATGACTTTGGGCTTTTTTTGTTTGAATTACATCATGAAGCATCCATTCACAACATGCATTTAGACAGGAAAATAGCCATGAACCCCACATTGCTTGGTTACATTATGGAATAACTTGCTGGAAGAATAGTTTAACTCATTCCATACTATGGTCCCAGGCCTTTGTCAGTGGTTCTAGCACTGCCAGGCAGTGCCAGAACCACTGACGTAAGACTATAGGCATGTTGGTACTTGAATGAAAGCTCTTTTCATGAAGAATTCAAATATGCAATTGTCGTCTTGAATCTAGGAAAATATACATAAGTACCAGGGACTGGTATGGAATGAGTTAAGACTTTTGCTGGCTGATATAATGACCCTATATACATGAGTGCATGCATCTTTAGGCTTAAATTGATTGTTACGATATATCCTCATTCAGCTAAACCTTGATTACATAATGTGTTTTATGTCTGTCTGTGGTATTAGAGCAAAAGTTGACATTTATATCCAGAAACTCAACTGTCAAATGAGATAGAGAGGGAGACCTGTACCAGCAGAGACTTGGCCAACATGCCTGTTTTTACGTGTGTTAAGTGCTGTGTACACAGCTACCCAATCATCCATAAGCTTGATGTTTGGTACTACATGTATATGTTAGGTCTACCGGCTGAGACAGGCCCATCTTTGAGACTTACAAAGTCACTGCAGTGACAGCATTTTGAAGGCAAACTTGCAGAATATCTTTGCATTGGTGCACACAATACATGTCTTGCTGTTGGTTGAGGTGCTGGTAAGGAACATGTGACACCTGCTGACAGGTTGTCACCGAAGCTGCAAAATTGACCTGCATGGGTGCCCTATATGCCAGGCCTACCTTGCCCATTGTAACACCAAGGCATGTTCGGCCAAGTCCCTAGTATACTGTCCAGTGGATGTGGTTATGCATTGTCCATAGAAAGCACCATGGTACAGTCTGCCAAGTCGCTAGTATGCTGTCCAGTGGATGTGGTTACGCATTGTCCGTAGAAAGCACCATGGTGCAGTCTGCCAAATTCCTGGTAGGCGGTCCAGTGGATGTGGTTATGCATTGTCTTTAGATAGCACCATGGCACAGTCTGCCAAGTCTCTAGTAGGCTGTCACAGTGGATGTGGTTATGCACTTGATCATCTTACGTAAAGTGAATAACAGTCTTGAGTACTTGCTATTTTTGTTTTCAAATAAAGTATGTTTGTTAACTTTTTATACACTCTTTGTACCAATTTCATTTTCAAATGAAACCCGTTTTTTGCAGATGGGGGAGCTGAGCCTTGTGAGCCTGACTGTCACATTGAGTCTTGTGAGCCTGACTGTCAGGTTGTCTTGTGAGCCTGACTGTCAGGGTGAGACTTGTGAGCCTGGCTGTCAAGGTGAATCTTGTGAGCCTTATTGTCAGGTTGAGTCTTGTGAGCCTGACTATCATGTTGGGTATGTGCGCCTGGCTGTCAGGTTGAGTATGTGAGCCTGACTGTCGGGGTGAGACTTGTGAGCCTGGCTGTCAGGGTGAGACTTGTGAGCCTGGCTGTCAGGGTGAGACTTGTGAGCCTGACTGTCAGGTTGAGTCATGTGAGCCTGGCTGTCAGGTTGAGTATGTGAGCCTGACTGTCAGGGTGAGTCTTGTGAGCCTGACTGTCAGGTTGAGTCTTGTGAGCCTGACTGTCAGGTTGGGTATTTGAGCCTGACTCAGGTTGAGTGTGTGAGCCTGACTGTCAGGTTGAATATGTGAGCCTGATTGTCAGGGTGAGTCTTGTGAGCCTGGCTGTCAGGTGCCATACTAAGTATTTCTATTTAAGAAGCGATACATGAAAGTAGAATCTTAAAATAAAGGAAGTAAAACTGATTCATTAACAAACCTGTAACAGTATTGAGAAAATGCCCACTGTGCAGTTTAGTCCAGAATTAAAAACATTAAAGATGCTAGCCTTTTATGTGCTCTCATATATTTCCCAGGCTCCTTTATTTGCTGCCTGCTTTCCAAACCTGTGGTTAGGGTTCATCTCTTACCACTCTATGGCACAAAGAAAGCATTGAAGACTGTAGGCCTCCCTGCGTTGTTGCTTGGAAGCACAAAGAATGCAAAAAATGGGCAGATTCTGTGTGCCCTCATCCCTGCTGTGTACATTGTTGGAGTAAAAGGTGCGCTGGATACACATGTGACCAGCTGCCCACAAGTTGTCCATCATGACAAATAACAATCATTCTGTGATTTTAAGGGGAACTAGTACGGACTTGAGGGGCCACAGTTTTGTGAAAGGTTGGCTTTGTATTTCACAGATACTGTTACAGACACCCCAGTCCTCCCAGTTTGGATGGAAGATCTGTTTTTTTCAGGAGGATGAATCCTGTGTAGTGCCCCAGAAATTCATGGGAGTGACAGTAGTTGCTGATCTCCGTGATACAGTGGAGCATGGGATCTAGCATCCTGTGTGTCTTCAGAACTTCATGGGAATCTTCAATAGTACAGTTCACTGTGTCAACACAGAGTGGAAGCTGCTTGTAAAGATGAGTAGCAGTTGATACTGTGCATGCCATTGTTGAGCAGTTGAGCCCAGGTTTGCCAGGATTAACTATAGAGGTGGCCCACCTGCCCACACACTGCACAGGTGTAAATGTTGCAGCTGAGTTCCCTCAGACATTATCATTAGCATGTACAGAACAAGCTGATTGAAATTTATTTAACCAGAACTGAATTACACAGGTGGACTGCATCTATGCCTGAAGACATTGGTTGTGAAAGTGTGCGAAATTACCAGAGAAGTAGTCTGTGTCAAAGTTTGATAGCATTACCCTGAATGTTTTTAAAACTTGATTCAATAGTCCGTACCATACACAATCAACTTATTCTGTCCTAACAAAGAAAGCAAAGACAAATTTGTCCCTTAATTATGTAAAGGAATGCAAGTCATTAACTTGGTGTCCAATTTATTATACAGTACATTGATCTGAGTCATTCACGTAGTGTCAAGTTTACCATACATTGTAATGAGAAAAACTGTGTACCTGTCACTACCAGTTACAACATTATGTATGGTGCCCTGACCTGTTGGGTCTGATGTGAGAGTCTTCTGAACTGGCAACAATGTTTGAAATGTAGCTGTGAGTGATGGAGTGCCTTATCACACTTTTAGACAGTTGAGGAGGTTTTTCATTTGAAGAATCTCATCCCCTCCATGTGATGAGTCTGTCACAGCCTGTAGCCCATAAACCTTTCTGGTGGAATTCTAAAATTTACACCACAGATGTATGGCATGTGGAGCATGTGGAGCATGGGGCCCATACTTTGTATACTGTAGTATCTTGACAACACATGATGTGCCAGGGGATCATCTAGTTTGTATTTGTAATTATGCTGACTAGAAGATACTACTTTCTACTTTGAATTAACCCTTAAAGTGCTGATTTAAGGTTGAGTCAATTGGGACACTTTGCGCACATTGCGCACAAAGTGTCCCAAGGAAAGCTGTTGACTAAGACTACTTTTTGCTTCAGACAAGGCTTGCTGGTATTTGAATGAAAGGTATCTTCATGAGGAATTTGAATCTTTTAACCATTTAATGTTTAATGGTAATTAGAAAGCAACTATAGCATTGATTAACACTTTAAGGGTTAAGACTTAGGTCACCAGCTTTCCCTGGCCTGGGTTGTCCACAAGGCAACCATGACCAGTCTGTGTCAAGAAAGCTGTTGATATGGGTCATGCTAACTTGATGGGTCTCACCTACAATTTTCTTTCAAAGTATATTTTCATTCCTGCTGAAATTAATAAAAAAACATTGAAGCAGATGACATTTGACCACCAGGTGGCCTTTAGCTGGTTTGAAGGAGAAAGGGTTAAAACCAGCAAAAAAGATGCATGCATCCAGTGAACATCATTTCAGCATGAGTTAGTCTGCTTTGGAAACAGCGTCTTGTTGCCAGTAAAATACCCCTGGGACAGGAACAGGGGGGCACAGAAACACAGGCACTTTGTGCTTGGGCTGATAGCTAGCTTACACAGGTGTGTAAGTGTGTGTGTGTATGTATGTGCACATTACTTGTATGTGTCTGTGTGAGTGTGCGTGTTTGTGTATGTGTGTGTGTATATGTGTATGCGGATGTGTATAATGGTCCAGAAAGAAGTGGCAGTAAAGGTACAGGCCATACATAACAGTGTACTTGTGTATACATGTAGACGTCCTAGAATGGTATAAATTTTAGCAGTGAATGCAGTGACCTCCTGACCACAGGCATATGAATACATGTACTGTAAATTGCTTTAATTTCACTTTCTCTGCTGAAAGCAGAAATCCATGAAAATAAAAACACAGTGAAAACAGTATTGTACCATTGTTTGAAGAGGAATTTTGTGCAAAATAGGGAAATAACAACTACAGTGAAATGTCAAAAACCATGAAAATTTAGACATGCAAAAGTAAAGCAATTTTCAGTATACAGTGGTACCTGCTCTAAAGACCACCTGTCGTGAAGGACCACACTAATTTTTAAGACCACCCTTTCAAGACACTGGCCTTTAAATTCTTTGCTAGCTTACCTGCAGTGAAAGACCACCTGTCATATGTGACCACTTTTATTTGGCATTAAGGGTGGTCTTAAATAGCAGGTACCACTGTATACATGTATTTGGACTCCGGGAGCATTGGTGCCTCCTCTATAGTACATGTATATACAAAAGAAGGAGCACCATTGCTTCCAGAGTCCAAATATTTTCATATGCTTGTGCACCTTGCAGATCAGCTCACATGTTGAAACACAATTTGTAGTCTTGGTTCAGTGTCAAAGTAGAGTATTTGAACAAAGCAAGTATACACATGGCATTGTGACCTGTTGCACATGTATACAAGATTAATTTTGATAAATGTATTTGAACATGCAAACTGTGTAATTGCTGTAGTTTGTTCATTTGAATTGACTGCCATGGTGATTTATTGATTCATTTTTTGCTTGAAGTACAATGTCGACATTTGGAAACTTGAAAGTTTACATGTTTTCCAGAAACAGTCCCAAGTATTAAAAGTTCAGAGCAGAAGTTACAGCAGTATCTGCAAAAGTACGGTTCAGCCTGTCAAATGGGACATAAAATGAGTGAGATATAAATTGTTTGGGTCAAGGTTTCCTGTGTAAGTGCCATGACTAGATGCATTTGATTTATGTATTAATATTCCGTTTGAAAAGACAGGAGGGGAAAACCTGTAGTTTGAGATTTTTATGCCCAAAACCACAAATAACGGACTCTATTTTAGGCTTGTAGGACATAACATGTACATATGTAACCTTTCAATACTTTTATTCTGATGTAAAGGGGTCAGCCCTTCTGTTACATAATACATGTATAATGTGGATATGCTTCTGTGAGCATAAAATTGAGTACATGTTGTATGTATTTCAATGCAGAAGAACGAGTCTTACTAATATTTATTAAGGTTCTTTGTGACTGGTCTGGGCCAGTCTATGCGTGCATGCTTCATTTTTATCCCATATGTTAACAGGTTAAAGTCTGTTTCACACACATTTTTTGAGTACTTTTGTCCATACTCGGGAGTCTAAATGATCAATGCCTACATTGGATATCAATTAAGTTTTCAGTGGAGCATTTGCATACTTTAATGCATGCTGTGCACTTTTCATTGATGACATGTAAATATATATACCAGGTCAGCTGAATGTCTCTCTTACCTTGGCTTTGGATATTGACAGCATGAAAATTTCGCTTGATGGAGATGGACTTGGAGCACTGGGTAAAGATAGGTAATTTTGGGGAGGAAAATGAGAAACTTGGTGTGTGTGTGTCTGACAAGCTAAATACACACACGTCAATGTATCCTTGCTTAAAAGGAAATAGTATGGTATGGCAAAGAAAGGAAGACTCCAGCAAATATAACAAGCACAACAGCTTTTGTTTCATCTGAGAAAGTGATTTAACCCTTTTAGGGCAAAAATGATTTCGTTTATGGAGCTATCTGACTAATTGATAGTAAAAACGAAAACAAAAATAAAACAAAACAAAACAAAAACAAAAAAAACAAACAAACAAACACAATAACAAAAAAATGAAAGGACAATTTGTTGAAGGTTCATTATTTCCTGCTGAGACTACCCCCCTGGGGTCTAGTAAGATCACCTGTTAAGCATGCAGTTAAGTTACCTGTGTTCATGGTTGGCCAGGAAAGAGTTCATAAGTTGTCAGTCATTTGTAGTTATTGAGAGGAAGAGAAAGTATTTGACAGTGATGAAAATGAGTGTCTCATTAGGACTGATAGCTATCTTGCTGGAATAATGGTCACTGATGCCAGATGTAGTGGAGCCATTCATACATGAGGACACTTAGACCACGTATCTGTTTCATCCATACTTTTTCCCACCCTGGGAATTGGATGGGGCATTGATATCCAATTTATCCCCTAAAGCGCTGATTTAAGATTGAGTCAACAGCTTTCCTTGGGACACTTTGCGTGCATTGTGCATAGTGTCCCAAGGAAAACTGTTGACTTAGACTACTTTTTGCTTTAGACCAGGCTTGCTGGTATTTGAATGAAAGGTATCTTCATTAGGAATTTGAATCTTTTAAGCATTATGTGTTTAACAGTAATGAGAAAGCAACTATAGCAGTGATTAGCACTTTAAGGGTTATGGTCCACTGGTCTGTTATATCACAATCAACCTGGAACTGAAGGAGAAAAAAAATTATCATCATGCACTTCCTTGGATTCAAAGGCAACACAATATAATGAGCATTGGTCACACCATGCCTCTACCTGTTCACTGCATACGGTAGTTGTCCTTGAATATCTTAATGGACCAGGATGTGTTCACAGCAACTTTAATAGGTATCTGGCTTGCTTGATGTACCAGACTCTTTCACACCTCCATTGGCAAGGAGGGAACATGGAGACAGCTTCATTGTTGTTGTCTTGCTGCAAGGTACTTCTAAATTATATAATATCTGTGGTTCATTGATGCACATGTCTATCATCTTGGTTAGCTGGGTATTTTTGCTTTGTGTGCTACCTTGAAACCACATTTTTATAGCATGCTTTATAACTAGCTGGCATTATTACACTCCGGCGTGACTACACCATAAGTCAGCTGGCATGTGCAATGCATGATATTATTCCCAGGAAGAGTTTGAAATACAAAGTGTTGTGTGCAGCTTATGTGTAGAACATGAAAAAGAAGTATTTTATATGGGTATTTTGGCTTTATTTCTCAAGGGCATATTGGACAGTTTCTAATGAGAATATTTATCTCTGGCATAGACACAGAATGTGAAAAAGAAAAAGTGTGGGTCATAAACTGGGTCAACTCAATAAAAAAAACAAAAAACAAAAAAAAAAACAAAGAAAAAAAGACAGAGACTGAGAGTAAGAAAAAGACCAAAGAAAAGAAAGAAGGAAGGAATGAAAGACTATGCTGTCATTATATTTGCCCATTTCATGAATCTGTTGACTGATTTGCAATTTGTTTTGTGTTTATGAGTAAGTGTGTTTACAGCCTGAGTTAGCTTAGACTGAGCGTACATTGTTGATTCCCATGACATGTTTGACCACTCACACTTTAAGTATTAGCAATACACTGTGCTTGCATATGACAGCAAAGAACAACACAATCAGCAGTTTTGAGTTGGACATGATATTCACCTAACTGTCTGCTTTTATTATACAAGCAAACAGTTCATGTATCAGATCATGTACTTTAGTCTTAGGAATCACAGGATGTGTGTAGCATGATCATTCATGAAACCGTTGAATCATTGTCATTGTAAATATTTCACTCATGTCATGCATACAGTTGAAAACACAGAACCTCAGTGTAAGTGCATGGAGTAGTAAAAAGTAGGTTGAAAAGCAGGAATGGAAACTGTAGGTGAGTAAAGCTTGTACTTAATCTGCTGCAAAACATTGTTTTCTTTACCTGTGTTCATGTAGTTATACTGTTTTTAAGCTGTCAGAGGAATCAATAACACACACACACACACACACACACACATATGTGTGTGTGTATATATACATATATACACATACATATATATATATATACGTTAAACATGTATATACATGTATGCTAAAATACACATCTATATGTTGCAAGAGGCCATTTATGACTGGATGTGTGTGCTGTTCAGTAGTATACAATATACATGCTGTTGAAGAAAGGGAGATGTGTATAGATTGCTGTGATTAGCTATGGACACTAAACACAACATTATCTGTTGACATGGACTGTAAAGTTAATAACCATCATGAACATATATTTTGGAGAATAAATATATAGATATATATTATGTTTCTGTTATTTCCCATATGTTTTGTTTTCTGTTGTACCATCATATCTCTGGCTCCTCCTTGACATGAGGAGGCATTAGATATGTAATGTTACCTCTCAATCACCATTGCCAAGAGCCTTCGTGTCTGGCAAATCCACCCGAAAAGATTGAGCTGTGTTACTCACCAAATTGTTTCCAAGAACTTGGCGGTCCAGGTGGCACCATTTCTTGGTTCCTGTGGATCCTGTGGTGACTTCCGGTGCACATGCTCCCTTGTATTTTCTTCCTCCTGGGGGAGCCATTTTTGGTGTGATCTTTAGAGTTGGGAGCTCCATGAACCTTTGTTCACTACCACGGTTCTAGTGCTACTCACACCTACCCTTCTGAATAAAAACCTTTCTAAGCAGTCCTGGGCTCTTTGGGGGAAAGGATAGCTTATATTTGATCTACAGATACCTGTAGAAACGTGGAAGTGGAGCTTGTCGTTCTGCTTGAAACAGAAATTTCCAACATGTTGTCTGGCCAATCAGATTGCAGACAGAGGGAAGACAATGCCCACCAGGCAATTGCTGCTTGGCAGCAGGCAGTAAGTGTTGATCCAGTGACCACTTCTCCTTCTCCATCGTCAAGAAGAGATCAGAAAATGGATTCACGGAACCACTTCATGGCAGCCTGGGAAGACCATGACCATTGTTTTGGTTGTCACCAGCAACTTGGCCACGCGTGCTGTTTTGAGCCAACATGTCCGTTTTGTGCTGGTTGGGGAGAGGGCAAGTGACTGCTCTACTAGCAGGCAGGGAGAAAGAGGGAGAGAGCTAGGCATAGGCGGCAGGTTGTTGCTGCCAAACACCAGGCCTTGGACTCTGACTCCATTGAGTCTTCTCCAGCGACTCCTCTAGAGAAGTGCAGACGTGGAATGCTCCAGGCTCAGGTGGCCACCGTCTCTACACCAGAAACCCCAGGAGGAGTGAAGAGAGGAGACGATGCAGTCGCAAGCAGGGCAGCAGCAGATCACCTCATGGGGATCTTGAGTGCCCAGCTCAACCAAAGGTGACGACCAGTGCTCCCTTGGCCGGTGACTCAAGGCTCTCGGCAGCCTTGGAGTCTATGGCTAGGACTGCACAGATGCAAGTGGATCTGTTCAGGGCCCTGATTGCTCCTACTCAGCCCACCACTTCAGAGTCCCCTCCGCAGAGGCAGGCTAAGTGCTATTTGGGTCTCTCAAGAGCTGGGACCTCCGGGTCCAAGCGCTTGGACTCTAGACCACATAAGTCGGTGAATCCAGAATGGAAACCTACAGGATCTCGTCCAGGCATTCCAGAGCCCTGGCCAATTTCCTGGGCACTTGGATTTCAAGTCCAGACATCTTGGAACACTAAAGTCCCAGACTATTCCCAGGTCTGAGAGCTCGGGCTGAAGGTCCTGGCATGTCAGAATACATAAGAAGGTACCCAAGTCTGTGGTTGCATCGCCTAGCTGTAGTGAGCCTTTGGCTCCAGCATTTGTGGCCCCCTCCACTGCCCCTGGCTGCTGTGCTGGCCCTGCCTCCTGCTTTCCCTGGATTGAGTGGCAGACAATCCCAAGTATCCTGCCTTTGAGCTGGGTACCTTGCCTCTCGCCCTGCAGAGTGAAAGCTTGAGCTCCATGAGGAGCAGCATTTGCGGAGGGAGACCTCATCTTCATCCGCCCACACCGGCACCCTTGTCATGCGGGACTATTTTGGATGAATAGCTCATTGCCTCTGCTTTGAGTGGGCTCTCGCTTGACACCCAGGCTGAGGAGCTCCTGCAGCTCCAGCTGCCAGGTGGTACTTTTAACCCAGCAGACCTCAGGGTCTGAGGCAGCTTTGGTTCCTGCAATGAGCTCCCAAAGACTCTGGTAGCTGGAACTTCGGCAGGCGGCCTCCAGCCAGAAGACTTATGAGTCAGCGGCAGTTTTGGCTCGCACGCTGAGTCCTCCAGAAGTCCCACTCACTCACCCCACATGGGAGGAGCAGATGCAGGCCATCATGGAGGCTGCCGCAACTTCGGCAGAAGACGTTGCTACCCCCTAACCAGGCATGGTGACAGAGGTGCTGCCACAAGTGGCTACCTCATCTCCATTGGACAAACAGCTGTTCCACAAGGCCTTGGGTCTCCCTGCCCCTCTTGCACATGCGCAGTCTTTCAACATTGACAGTCATCAGGGTCTAGTGATATATGGATTTTCTATCATTTCATCATCTTTGGGGGAGGGGGGTCATTTTCTGATCAAATCTTAAAAGATCTTCTTCGAAATGGCCAAACCAGTTGGCACTTTCGAAGAAGATTTTGTAAGATTTGATCATCAATCAGATTAGTATGAAAATTGGTGAAAATGTACCCTGTGGAAGGGTCAAACAAAGATTTTAAAAGGTTATACTGCTCATCCTGAATTGATTGATTGATTGATTGATTGATTGATTGATTGATTTATTCAGTTCGAGATCTTGTCGGTTAATGTACTCACTCCTCTTGGGTAAATCACATTTCCGACTACATCTTGAAAAATATCAACTGGATTCATATAATGAAAATGAAATTGTGACACTTACGATTTTGACAAATAGTTTGACGTTAGGCTGTTGTCTTTGCTATGGTATTTTAAGGCTTGATGCTTCTGATCTGTCATGTTGGGGGAGGGGAAGGCATGCATTGTATTTTTCTGTTGTCTGCCATCCAGTCAGTATCTAATAATGCTACACATACCTTGGGTAACAGGAGGTATCCAAATGACTGAGACCTCACTCAGGACTGAGGGAAGGATTGCCAGAATGAATACAATTTTCTGCAATTTCTTGACAGTGTCATTTGGAACCATAGATTATATCAGACAGAAGTGGTGTATATTTTATTATGTCTGTGTGCTAACACAGACATATTGTTTTTCTAAGAATTGTCTTTCTTTCTTTATGTCTGGCTGCCTTGGCACCCAGATATGTTGTTTTTCCTCGCATTCCATGGCACCCACATTTGTCCAGAGTTTTTCTCAGACACTTTTATTCCCAGAACCACCAAACTTGCCATGGTGACTGCCCTACCAATGAAATTTTGCCATTTGGTATGGAATAGTCATGATGATTAAAATTATGCAAATGAAGGGCTATTGAAATTTTAAAAGCTCCATATCTTCCAAACTTTTGCAGATAGACACAAAGTTTTAACTTACACATGTAGGCTTGAGACATTACTGGCAAATCCAATAGCATGCAAACAAAAGTTGGTGAATTTTAATGTATGCTAAATTCACTGAATTTCCCAACAATACACCAAGTATCCAGGGCTCCTGCTGCTGCATAGATCTTCATGGTGCTGGGCAACCATTTTGCATTCATAATAAATGAGCTTGAACCCGCTTCATAGGCAGCCTGCTAGCCATGCATGCTGGGTGTATGATTTGGAACGTTTGGGTCTTGTAGCAAATTGGGGGGGGGGGGGGGGGGGAGGGGGGGAGAGGGAGGGAGGGCAGCTCCTAACAACTGTGTAATGAGGTTCTCAATAAAATACAGAGAATATCTTTCTGTTCATGCAGGAACAGATCTGCTTCATGCTGTCATATGTACCAGGCAAGCTATAGTTCCCACTAACTAGTGCTGGACAGCGCAGTAAGTGCAACATGACTGACACTGGTGTCCCAGCTGGTCTGTTTGTGCCTGAGGCTATGTCAGTCTGCTGAGCTTATCAGTCCCAATGGAACCAGCCAGCTCCTGGACTTCTAGGCAGAACAAGCCTGAGTGTACCCTCTGTTAAAAATAGACTACTTGGCCAGGTTTAACTGTGAATTTGTGTCATCCCAGTGGACACTTTCATGTCTTTGTTTTTTGGAAAACCAGTGAGATGAAGCCTGTTCTTCAAAGCCAATACTGAAACAGTATAGTGCTTGTCTGTAGTTTCTTGGCAGCTTCTGTTAGAATTTGTTTATCTAATAAAGGAAGAAAGACAGTTTTGTATTGCATGTATACACCTGCCCTTGAATCATAATATTATACACTGCACATGTACATGTGCATGTATGAATAATGTACTCTTCCATGCACACATACTCATCCATACTGCCCAGAAGGGCTGACCCTCTCAGGAGTGGGCACGTTTCTCTGGTCCCAAGGGTGTGCACTGTAGAGAGGTTTTAACTGTATAAGTAAACACAGGAATTCTTTCTTTCTTTTCTTTCTTTCTTTCTTTCTTTCTTTCTTTCTTTCTTTCTTTCTTTCTTTCTTTCTTTCTTTCTTTCTTAGTTTTTTCTTTCTTTTTCTTTCTTTTCTCTTTTCTTCACTACCAAGTTGGTCTGGTGATTTTCTCAAGCACTATTTTTTTGGAAAACCACCAAACTTACTATGGTGACTGACCTGACCAGTGAAATTGTGCATCTCATTTGGAATAGTCATGATGTTTAAAATTATGCAAATTAGGGGCAATTAAAGCTTTAAAAGCTCCATATCTTCCAATCTATTGCAGATACTCAATATTTCAATGTGCATATATAGGTTTGTGACACCTGCCAATGGACAGTATAAGTTGTAGAATTTCAAATTATGTTAATATAAAAGCCTTTGAAAATTTTCAAAATTGAATATCCCCCAAACTATTATTCATAGACATACCATCCCAACTCCTATTTATAGGTTTTTGGCAAAGCTGCATCCAATAAACCATGAACCAAATTTGTAGGATTTCAATTTATGCAAATTTGGTGAACGTGCAAAATGTAAATCTTGAATAGCTTCAAAACTATTATACATAGAGGTGCCATTCCTACTATAATTTATGGGTTTGTGGCAAAGCCCCATCCAATGAACCATAAACCAAAATTGCAGGCTTTCAATTTATGCATATTAGGCAAATACACAACATTAAAATGTTGAAAAGCTTCAAAACTGTTATGGATAGTAGTTTCATTCAAACTTCATTTTATAAGTTGGTGACATGGTCACATCCAATAAACCAAGAACCAAAGGTGTAGCATTTTACTTTGTAAAAATTAGGCTAATACACGAAATTTAGATCATGTTGAACAATGACAAAGTGTAGCATTTCATACTGTTCTAATTTTGAAGGCACCCAGACAGATTTGCTGTGAAGCAGTCTTCTTTTCTAGTTCTTTCTTTCTTTACAGGCAAATTTGTCCAACATTTCATTTGAAAAGTATTATACATAGAAACTCCAAACTTGGCACAATTATACTTCTGTAAATGAAGTCTTCCCTTTTTATAATGCGAGGTCATGCTTTTCAAAACTATGCAAATTAGGGCTAATTTAAGTTTTAAATCTTCAATATCGTAGATACTATAGTCGATGTGGTTCCGAGTGTATAGGAGTTCGATCATAGCAAGGGAAAGGTCATCTCAAATGTCAAGGTCAAAAGTCATGTCATGGTCAAAGGTCAATTTTAGGTCGAAATGTCATTTTAAAGGTCAGGTTTACTTCAGGTAGAGGTCATCTCAAGGTCACAGATCATTTCAAGGTCAAAGGCTACTTTCAATGGTGGCTTTCTTCTAGCCATAACTTGGTCCATTCTCATCCAATTTTGATCATGTTGTTGGGCTCAAATTGTAGCTATTGTAGCACTGCACATTTTGAGCTCAGCTGACTTGTCAGTCAGCTGAGCTTATCTATCTTATGGTTCCGTCCGGCGTCAACAATTCACATTTTTGACTTCCTCTCTGAAACCATCAGCCAGATCCACTCTAAACTTGGTAGGGATATGGCTTGGGTGAGTCTCTGCCAAGTTTGTTCAAATGGCCACAATCCAGTTAATTTTTGGATTTTTCATGGATTTTTTTGTTCATTTTTTAGGCACATCTTAAAAAATCTTCTTCTCCGAAACCACTGACCCAATTGCTTTGATATCCCACAGGGACACTCCTGGGGAATCATAGTTCTAAATTTGTTCACCAGAGGGCACTGCGATTTTTTCTTCTATTTTTTAATGATTTTTGTGTGTTTTTGCTATTTCCCGACTTCTACTCCATAGCTGTCTCTCAGATTAAGCTGAAACTTGCTGGATATGTTCCTTGTAGAAGGGTCAAACAAACTTTTAAACTAGGTGGCACTGCTATGGATGCCTGATTTTTAACGATTTTTTCAATTCAGGTACTTGTCAGTCAATGCAGCTTTCCTATTGATTACTATGTAAGTCAATGGACATTCTAATGCTAATTCACATTTTTGACGTCTTCTCCAAAACCGTCATCCAGATTGACTTCAAACGTGGTGGCAACATACCTTGGGTGGGTTTTTACCAGGTTTGTTCAAATGGTCACGGTCCAGTGATTTTTGGAATTATAATGAATTTTTTTGTTCATTTTTGGGGGAAATCTTAAAAAATATTCTCCGAAACCGCTTTGCCAATTACTTTGAAATTGTATAGGGTCACTTCTGGGCATCCCCAGACCTTAATTTGTTCAACAGGTGGCGCTGCAATTTTTTCTATTTTTTTATGAATTTTGTACGTTTTTGCTATTTTTGACTTCTTCTCCAAAACAATTCTTCAGATTGTGCTGAAGCTTGGTGGATATGTTCTTTGTAGAAGCGTCACACAAGGTTATTCACCAGGTGGCGTTGCTGTGTATCCGTGATTTTTGACGAATTTTTCAATTCGGGTACTTGTTTGTCAGTGCATACATTCCTATTGTTTACAATGTAAGTCAATGGGACTTGCAATAGTAATTCACATTTTCGACCTCATCTCCAGAACCGTTAACCAGATTTACTTCAAACTTGGTGGGGATGTGTCTTGAGTGGGTCTCGATCAAGTTTATTCAAATGGTCATGGTCCAGTGATTTCTGGATTTTTTAAATGAATTATTTTGTTTATTTTCTTGTGGAAATCTTGAAAAAATCTTTTCCAAAACCGCATGGCCAGTTACTTTGAAATTGTATAAGGACACTTCTGGGGACGCCCATATCTTTATTTGTTCAACAGGTGGCGCTGCATTTTTTTTTTTTTTTAATTTTTGTACGTTTTTGCTATTTTTGACTTCTTCTCCAAAATCATCTCTCAGATTGTGCTGAAACTTGGTGGATATGTTCTTTGTAGAAGGGTCACACAAAGTTGTTCACCAGGTGGCGTTGCTGTCGATCCCTCATTTTTAACGAATAGTACTTGTTGGTCAATGCATACATTCCTATTGTTTACTGTGTAAGTCAATGGGAATTGCAATGGTAGTTTACATTTTCAACCTCATCTGAAAACCGTTAACCAGATTCACTTCAAACTTGGTGGGGATGTGTCTCGAGTGGGTTTCTACCAAGTTTATTCAAATGTTCACAGTCCAGTGATTTTTTGTTTTTTTAGGAATTTTTCTTGTGGATTTGACATGCCTGTTGATTACCATGCAAGTCAATGGGGATCGCAAAGTCATAAGGGTTTGCAATGCTAATTGACAATTTTTTACTTCTTGACCTTGATGTTGATCATGATGATTGTCCCGAGCAAAGGCCAGACTTAGACAGTACATGGGTGACCTTAACCTCATTCCCAAGGTCACTGGGACCCAGACACCTACGTGAATTTTACTTTTCACTTTGTAACTTGAGAACTGTGGAAGGTAGGACCTTGATGTTGAACTTGTTGGTGGTCCTTTATTTAGGAAAGATTGAGACTGTACATTAGTGACCTTGATCTCATTCTCAAGGCCACAGGACCACTAACATGGATTTTACTGGTCGCGTGAGTACCTGAGAAGTATTTGTACTGTGACTTTGATCTTGCACATGGGAATGGCCCTCTATGAAAGTTAGATTCAGAATAGGTCAGTGACCTTGACCTCATTTCCAAGGTCATTGGGTGAGTTATTCAGCTGAGCACAGGACTGTCACAGTCCTCTTGTTTATACTTACATGTGGGCTTACAAGGTCAAAGGTCAACGTCATTTGGCCCTTTGAAAGTTTCATCCAGCCATAGCCAATTTTCATCTGATCTGGTTCATGTTGGACTTAAATTGTGGGTATTGTAACACTGTACATTTTTTGCACTTTACATGTGACCTGTAAAGGTCAAGGTCATTTGGACTCTGAAATTTTCATCCAGCCGTAAGCTTAATGGAATGTGAAGCACCAAAGGACAAAAGTTTAAAGCAGTTAATATTAACAACTTTTGCAGGCACACAGACAGATTTGCTTTGAAGCAATTCTTCTTTTCTAGTTGTGTCATGTCTTTAAATATTCTGCTTCCCAACGTCAACTTATTTTAGTTTATCTTTGGGACAAAAATTAATGTTAAAAAGGCAAAATCTACAAATATTGGTAAATACCAGTACATTATTACAACATTTGATGTGTATTATAATTTGTTAAGTGTGAAGTTTGTAAAATAAATCTGTTATATTTACAATAAACACGCATTGAATAGGTTGATGGCCCGGCTTCATGGAACAAGAAAGAATTCAGAAACAACCCGGGGCTTGCTCCAATCAGACAGTTACATGTGTAAGTTAGCCAAAGCCAGCCACATCTCATAGCTTAACTAGCTGGCTGACTTGTCAGTTATCTGAGCTTCCAGGAGGCTACTTCACCTTATGCCAACAATCAACACAACCGACGTCTTAATTCACGTCTGATATCCAAAGGTTTCCTTCACGGTGGGAAAAATAGTATTTACACGTATGGATCAAAGGATGAACCAATATCTTGAATTACAAAATATTGGTTCGATCTCGCACATCGGGGGGGGGGGGGTGTTCGTTATTTTTGTTTGTTTGTTTGTTTGTTTGTTTTTGTTTTTGCTTTGTTTTTTTTTTTTTATTTTGTTTTTTTTTTTTGCTTTGTTTTTGTTTTTTATTTTTTGTTGGTTTTTTTGTGCTTTATTTTGGGGGGGGGGGTGTTTTTGTTTTTTGTTTTTTGTTTTTTTTGTTTTCACCGTACTTGTGTTTGATATTTTTCTCTGTGCAACAGTACATGAATTGCTCTGTGCATTTTGGGCGATAAAAGCTGCATGGATGAAAGTGTGCAGCGAGTTTAACTTGACAGGTAACATGTAGGCCTAAAATGTCTACTACCGGTGCCGCTGAATGCGGTAATTATTTCGATCCTCTTTGTGAAACATGCATTAGCCATGACAGGATGGTCTTGTTAACGGTCAAATCTATCAACCTCATTAAACACAAATTATAGTTACACTGAACAGATGTTGTCATCTTACAAGTACCAAGTAAATGGATTTTCAGCACTTCAAATTGATTGATGCAATTTGTAGATGCATTTCCATCTGTTATGATCAACTCGCTGTGCCAAATAATGTAAAATGGTATTGTATTGATATAATTTATTCTTATTTTTATTCATTTATTTACTTTGCGGTACTTTATTAATATTGAACTAAAGTCATTGCATTTCATACAATTACTACTTGGAAATTTTTAATGTTGAATCCAGACTGTCTTCAAAATTATCATAAGCGGATCTCTTACTTCAACGTGAATGTGTGTGATGATAATAGAATGTGCTCTGAACATTGAAAAATCAAAGCTTCTCTACTTTCGCTGATTATGAGAGGTTAGATTTCAAGTCTTCAATACATTCCAAACCACGACAAACACAGAACACACATAAGTTCGTAAGTCCATGATGCATGTCATGACATGAAAAAACAAACCTTATCGTATCTAAATCTTTAAATTATGCTCATTAGCACCATTTCAAATTCTCTTTGTGTGTATTCCAACAACAGTAGTTTTATGCAATATGCAATGGTATGAAATTTGACTTCACTGTCAGGACAACGTCATCAGCCACACCAGAATACGACAATTCAGGTCCATGTTCCAAAGTACCATTTCTTTTTGACATGCTTACCTGAGCATTTTAACAGTATACCGATCCCCCACGATGCACATCGACGTAGCTGACTTAACTTATATAACTCATTATAAGACAGCAGATAACAGAAAACTTGAAGCAGATATGTATCTCCAGGACCGCTTTGATCTGACTACCTGTGCCGCTGAATGCGGTAATTATTTCGATCCTCTTTGTGAAACATGCATGAGCCATGACAGGATGGTCTTGTTAACGGTCAAATCTATCAACCTCAATTAACACAAATTATAGTTACACTGAACAGATGTTGTCATCTTACAAGTACCAAGTAAATGGATATTTCAGCACTTCAACTTTCAGGCTTCGTAGTATTCCATGTTGGCGATCGAGTTTGCATTTGTTTGGAACCAAACATTTGGTCGACAATATCCACAAGTCAACGAATGTATATGCCTATCATATAGATAATTTGGATTGAAACACAATTTATTTACCCGTAAGGGCGTTTTGATAACAGACATGGCCTTTTGTCAACAGTACAGGTGAAGCCTACTTCTCTGCTGTCGCAAGATACAGACAGGCATATGATAGCCCTTTGGTTTATACATATTTTATTGACTCAATTACGAAACAGGGCGGTGCCCTATATTATTCATTCTTGCACACATAAGAGAAATTAAAGAAAACGATTGATAACACTGTAATAGGACTACTGCTATGAAAAACGCTACAATGACAAGGACAGATAGAGTGGCAAGCCACTCGACTGGAAGAATAACACAACATAGAGAGAGAGAGTGATTCGAGTCAGCCTTCTCCATGTCCATGTACTTGCATCACATATAATCAAGTGTCAAATCTAACTGTTTCAATTATATATATATATATATATATGTATATATATATGAACAGCTTTAAAAATATCTTTATTTTCTTGGAAAGTACAGTTTTTAGACCCAAATAAAAGCGTTTCGACGGCAACAGATGCGAGGGGCAGGACAGAATTTTGAAGTTCGTCGGGATGAATTTTATATCACATATATTCACTGAAATTTAATGAAAAGCAGAAAAGCATCCTCGTTCGCCGTACCACAAGCGCACCCTGGAGAGTCGACAACACCGTTATTGAACAAATCTGAATGAAGGATACTACATTCCATTCGCATGCGTGCGTGAAGGACTAGTATGTGAACAAGTACTGGAAGACTGGTCCAAAGTTTGACCAAGGAGGCTACGTGTAGCTTCCTTGGTTTGACTGTGGACGGGAAGAAGGATATATCAAAGAGATTGGTTCGAATGCGTACTAAAGAAAGATTTCGATTTGGTCGTACTTCATAAAAGTTTGTATCATGAACGTAGTTCGGGAGCAGATTTTGCAAATAAAAGGGAGCCAATCCATGCACAATTTTGTGAAATAAAGTTAATTCACTCTTGGTCCCAGTCTTTTGCCGTTAATGTAACAGCCCAGGATGATACACTCTGTCAAAAACTATAGATATGCTGCACAATTCTACTCGGACCTCTTTTTGCAAATCAACAGCTTGACAAAAAAGATGGTATAAAAATACAATTGGTTGACAGTATTGTCACCAGGTGTGACACCGGGCTGGCAGTCGGAAATCGCCTCTTTGTCAGGGAAGAAGCTAAAAACATGTTTAAACTGACTTGCTCAAAGACTTTGGCTATATAGCATAGTTAAAAAATATTTATTTCCAAAACTTAATTGAGAAACAGGGAGTGCAATTTACATATATCTCTTGCATATAAAGAAAATATATATAGCTATATAGCTTAAACGGGAGATGCTACAGTCAGTATAGAGGATTTTTTTTTTGAAAACTGGAACAACATTAACCTTTTTTCATTCACTGGGACAGGATGTTTTTGACAGTGAGTTATTGAAAATTCTAGTAAGTGGCTCAGAAATTGCAGGAGCAGCTTCCTCTGAAGAAGATATGCACTGACTCCATCTGACCCATTGGCCTCTGTAGCATCCAGGGATTTCAGCATGGAAACTAGAACAGAAGATTTGCTTCACAGCAAATCTGTCCGGGTGCCTTCAAAATGACAACAGTTTGAAATGCCACACTTTGCCATTCTTCAACAGAATCTAAATTTCGTGTATTTGCCTAATTTTTAAAAATTAAAATGTTCAGCTTTGGTCCTTGGTTCAAGGGATGTGGACATGTCCCAAACTTATAAAGTGAAGTTTGAATGAAACTACTACATGTATCTATAAATTTTTTAAGCTATTCAGCATTTTAATTTTGTGTATTTGCCTAATTTGCATGAATTATAAGCCTAGAAGAACTTTTGTTTATTGTTCATTGGATGGGGCTATGCCACAAACCCATAAATTGAAGTAGGAATGACACCTTTATCTCTAATAGTTTTAAAGCTATTCAAGATTTGCATTTTGCATGTTTACCTAATTTACATAACTTAAAATCCTGCAACTTTAGTTCATGGTTCATTGGATGCGGCTTTGCCACAAACCTATAATTTGAAGTTGAAATGGCATGTTTACGTATAATAGTTTTGGAGATATTCAACTTTGAAATTTTTCAAAGCACCTCAGCATAATGTGAAATTCTACAACTTATACTGTCCATTATATTGGCAGCCGTCACAAACCTATACATGCACATTGAAATTTTGAGTATCTGCAATATTTTGGAAGATATAGAGCTTTTAAAATTTTGATTGCCCCTAAATTTGCATACTTTTAAACATCATAACTATTCCAAATGAGATGCCCAATTCCACAGGTTAGGTCAGTCACTATAGCAAGTTTGGTGGTTTTCAAAAAAACAGTGCTTGAGAAAATCTCCAGACCTACTTGGTCGTGAAGAAAAAAGAAAGAGAGAAAGAGAGAGAGAGAGAGAGAGAGAGAGAGAGAGAGAGAGAGAGAGAGAGAGAGAGAGGAAAGAAAGAAAGAAAGAAAGAAAGAAAGAAAGAAAGAAAGAAAGAAAGAAAGAAAGAAAGAAAGAAAGAAAATTCCAGTGTTTACTAATTCAGTGAAACCTCTCTACAGTGGGCACCCTTTGGACCAGAGAAAAGTCACCCATGCCATGGGACCTGAGAGGAGTGCCCACTCCTGAGAGGGTCAGCCCTTCTGGGCAGTATGAATGAGTATATGTGTAAGTATATGTGCATTATTCATACATGCACATATATATGTACAGTGTGTACAGATTATAATTGAAGGGGATGTGTATACATGCAATACAAAACTGTCTTTCTTCCTTTATTACAGATACAAATTTTAACAGAAGCTGTGAAGAAACTACATATGCATATACCTGTGAACCAAGACAAGCGCTATACTGTCTCAGTACTGGCTATAAAGAACAGGCTTCATCTCACTGGTTACAAGAAAACAAAGACATGAAAGTATCCACGGAGATGACACAAATTCTACCCTCCTTGGTCTGGCCACTCAGCTCTGTATGTGGTCAACTTTTAACAGAGGATACACTAAGGCTTGTTCTGCCTAGAAGTCTAGAGCCAGTGTCCCTATGGGACTGATAAGAGCAGCAGAATGACATTGCCTCAGGCAAAAGCAGGCCAGCTAGGACACCAGTTTCAGTCATCATGGTCATGGTGCACTGACAGGTCTGTGCAGCTCTGGTGGAAACTATAGTCTGTCTGGGACATAAAGCAGCATGGAGTCGATCTGCTCTTGCATGAACAGAAAGAGATTATCTGTATTTTATTGAGAGCCTCATTACACAGGTGTTGGGAATCTCCCCCCTCCCCCCTTTTTTTTTTGTTTTGTTTTGTTTTGTTTTTGTTTTTGTTTTTGTTTTTTTTTTTTTTTTTTTTTGTTTTTTTTTTTGTTTGTTTTGTTTTGTTTTTTTTTTTGTTTGTTTTTTTTTTCTTTTTGGTTTTTGTTTTGTTTTTGTTTGTTTTGTTTTGTTTTTGGTTTTTTGTTTTGTTTTGCTGCAAGACCCAAACTTTCCAAAGCATACACCAAGTATGCATGGATAGAAAGCTGCCTGTGAGACAAGTTCACGTTAATTAATTATGAATGCAAAATGGTTGCCTGGCACCATAGAGGTCAAGCACAATGTGTTAGGCGTTTATGATTTGGTATTTTGGACTTGGGCCCACATTCTTTTGAACTATATTTAAGTGGGCTTCGGTGTCATGGGTTCCACGATGAAATTAAGTTCCCAAAACTGTACCAAGTCCCCGAATACAACAGCGAAACTAGAACAGACTGATTTTCCAACAGAAAATCAAATGTCTCCCGGTGGAACACTTACGTCTCTGAATAAGCTACAGGTGATAACAAATTACAAATGACCAAGTTTGCTTGAAAATTACAATCCTATTTTAGCTCTCACCTAGATACATTACTCTAGCAATTTTCTTCAAGTTCTTCAAGACTTATTGCAGAGAAATCAATTTCACATAAATGACCCTGTGACCTTGAAAATTAGGTCAAGGTCACCCAAATATAATCCCAACCTTGGTCTTACCTTGATACATAATCCTACCAAGTTTTATCAAATTCAATCCTGTTCTTCATGACTTATCGAACGGAAACCAATTTCACATAAGTGACCCTGTGACCTTGAGAATTCGCTCAAGGTCATCCAAATACAATCCTAACCTAGGTCTTGCCAAGATACATAATCCTACCAAGTTTCATCAAATTCCATCAAGTTCTTCATGACTTATCGCACGGAAACCAATTTCACATAAGTGACCCAGTGACCTTGAAAATTAGGTCAAGGTCACCCAAATACAATCCCTACCTAGGTCTTGCCTAGATACATAATCCTACCAAGTTTCATCAAATTCTGTCAAGTCCTACAAGACTTATCGCACGGAAACCAATTGCTGAAGAACCTGAACAAGGAGAAGAAGAAGAAGCGGAAGAAACGGGGCACTAAAACAATATGTCCCCCGGCTTCCACCGGGAGACATAATTCCTAATTCACAACTTAAAACACAGTGAGTCGTCTCACGGCTAATTCATATCCATCTGCCATAACCTTTGCGCAAGTCAGGGGTCAGAAAAGTGTCAACTGGTGTTTTGCAATCTTCATGTTTTCTTGTGAATTTCATGTACAAGAGGCCCTCATATAGGCTGGTGAGCCTGTTGGCCAATTGTTTCTTTGAAATAAAATATGTTTAAACCAAAAGTGTCAAGAGGGTTTACAACCCCTTTTCATCTGCACACAAATCATCGAGCAGAACGGTTCCTTGCGAGAATAGGTGAGAGAGAGAGAGAGAGAGAGAGAGAGAGAGAGAGAGAGAGAGAGAGAGAGAGAGAGAGAGAGAGAGAGAGAGAGAGAGAGAGAGAGAGAGAGAGAGAGAGAGAGATGTACAATGCCTCAGCAGTTACTGCACCTTGCTTTTAACTATTTTGGTACCCGCCCATGTATAGAATCATGGATAATTCCCAGCAACCAACATATGAAAACAACTAAATTAATACAAATGCAACATATTTTATTTTCTTGTTTAAATTTTGTTTCGAACATAATACCAAGGACTCGCCTGCGAGACCATAAACAATCATAGCCGTAATATCGTTAATTCACGACATTAAATCTTAAAACTGATTACAAATAAGTAATCTTACAGCCAATGATCCACAAAAAAACCTAGATCAGCGATTGAAATAGTTGTGTCAATAAAGATAATTTTCCTCTTCATAATGGCTAAACGTATCCGTTGCGTTTTAAAAGTTTGCTGATGACTCTCAAGTCTGTATATGGAAATGTCTCCAGTATACTCTTCTTGTCATAATTTATATACACTGAACAAAATCAGTATATTCATGATTATACATTGATTGAAATCAAACATAGGATAAATACTGATGACTTAGGACAAATATTTTGAGCATAATTATATCTGAATACACTCCGTCTGCTAACAAAATGGTCGGCTTCAACCGAAAACAGATACAGTCCGTGAGAGTATTTGTCCTCCATACGAAAGGCGCCAGGGTTCCCATATTATGAACGTGCCAACCGATTTAATGCATATGAACAGCATAGGTTACACTTTTATTGTGTGATACTTTAAGCTGACAACAAATAAACCTTTTTTCACTCCTGAAGGCAATTCACATAAAATATATGAAACGGGTATGCGTTGCTTTTTGTAAGACAACAATTTTGCAAATAATTTTTGTCAACGGTCAACATAGTACTGGGTACAGAATATAGTGATGCCACAGTTCATATACTTCAGGACAGGTCTCACAAAGCTACTTTAGGTGAGTCATCAGGAGTGAAAGAGCTGTGTTGTTGATACAAGTCAGCTTCCTCGCTTTGAAATTGATTTCAGTGACATAACCCTAATTCGGAGAATCGAAAGCGTGGACTCCCCGGGGGGGGTACTCCCCGGAATTTTTGGTGGGTAGGCTCCACCGAGGGTACAAAACCCGGACCCAACGGGAGCGGAACCAATGTGAAAATGGGTAGTCTTTTGGAGCTTGTATTGAAAAAAAAATGAAATTTTACATAAAATTTGGTGTATTTTGGGGCAATTTGGAGACAGGAATTGAAAAACACAGGGGTCTTTGGGTGAGACAAACGAAAAAGGGGGGTCTTTTAGAGCTACAAGCAGGAAAAAGGGGGGTCTTAAAGAGCGACAAGTACCGAAAATAGGGGGTCTTTTCCGCGGCGCCTACCCGTATAGCAAGGTATAGGAAGTACCCCCCCCGGGGTGGACTCGTACATTTCAGCAAGTTAGATCAAGTGATCTGTTCTTAGTCAGTAAGTTGTTCTTCGTTTGCTTCCTGATCCAAGCCGACCAAGCAGCGTATTTTGAAATGGAGCATACGTGGTACTTAGTCTGTTCAACAGGCTCAGTTTATTCACTCAGTTTGCAGTAAGTGACTCTATTGGTACACGTGGTCTAATATCAGCTCACCTCCCATCACTGTCCCACCCCCACCCTTAAAAAAAAAAAAGTGAATCATCAGAAGTAAGCTTCCTTGTCAGTACGCTACGGTTACTCTTACCGTGCTTTTTCAGTGTACTTTTATGTCAAAGACAACTAGTTCAGAGTTTACTATATGGAGGAATGAATTTACATTTCAGTTTTGGTTAACATTCGCTTCTTCGGCCTTAGTAGCGGTTACATGTTCAAATGTAATATACCCACTACATGCGGCTTAAATCTAATTGAGGCAACACAACATTTGTATAATGTAGGCTAACTCCGGGACTACGTGCTACATCGGTGGGTATTTCCAACAAGTCATTTATTTGGGGTATCATATAAGCCGTACAAATAAATTAAGATTGCATAGGGTCAGCTAAGGGGGTACAGGGGTTCCCGTACTGCCATGCTAGGTATTTTTATTTACAGTGCTTAGGGGGCGGTCGTTATTTACCAGAGGGGTGGGGGTGGGGATATTGGGGGGTCACAAAATTTCTCTACCCAATTATGGGGGGAAGGGGGCACAAAATTACACATGCTCCTAATAGGGGGTCCACAAAGTGACTGACATGGGGGGAGTCATAAAAATGCCCCATCCCATCCCCACCCTGGCGGTGGAGGTATTATCAAATTTTGAATCGGTTTATAACAGTCATACAACAATAACCAGTATAAGGTGGGGGGGGGGGGGGGTCGGGTGTCACAAAATTCTGCAGACTTGCTGAGGGGGGGCGCAAATTCTTGTCGGTTTTTATAGGGGGGCACAAAAACTATAATGATACCCTATCCCAACATCCCGACACACTCCCCCCCCCCCCGTAAATAATGACCGCCCCCTTAGGTAGCCTACAGGAAGCCCCTTTATTTTCTGTATCGTACCAGCCATTATTTCTAAATTTCTTATAGGCTTACTTTCCGTGTACTAGGGAAAATATTTACCTGTTGGACCAACTTCTCAG
>OZ026630.1:32060398-32262898 GCA_964020975.1 Hermodice carunculata
GACGCCACCCCTCTTCAAAGGCCAGTATTCCTGTGCTGAAAGTATGGTATTTTCATTATATTCTCCCCCTCAACAGAAGCAACCCCTGCTATAAGGCCACTTTTTGGCTGCATTTGGGGTGGCCTTATAAGCTGGGGACCACTGTACACATGTGTTTGTGTGTGTGCACTATGTTGCTGAATAAGTTTTGATGGAAAACTGACTTCTGCTACTCCTCATGTAATGATACTGCTCTATACATACTGTATCATGGCACCAAACCCACTGCTCTAAATCAACTTTTTACAACATGAATGTGTATTCTTGTATTATCATGATTACTGCACCTTAAGAAGCTGATGAATTCCTAATCATACTGCCTGGCTGTGACATGACCATATTGCTACATTATTAGAATCACTGCCTGGCTGCAATATGACTATATTGCTACATTACTGGATACAATGCATGTCTGTAATGTGACTATATTGCTACATCATTGGATGCAATGCCTATCTGTAATGTGACTATATTGCTACATTATTGGACACAAGGCTTATCTGTAATATGACTATATTGTTACATTATTGGATACAATGCCTATCTGTAATGTGATTATATTGTTACACTGTTAGACACAATGCCTATCTGTAATGTGACTATATTGCTACATCATTGGACACAAGGCCTATCTGTAATATGACTATATTGCTACATTATTGGACACAAGGCCTATCTGTAATATGACTATATTGCTACATTATTGGACACAAGGCCTATCTGTAATATGACTATATTGCTACATTATGTACAGTACAATCTGTCCACCACACAGCTGTATAGTGATGACAGTCACTGTACCAGCATTGTATAAAACTATTTGTTATTTCCAACTGAATCATCTGTCCAACAAAACTTACTTTACATTCAGGTTATTTAGATGAGTTCTTATTGTCCTATATTCATTTATATGCTCAAGTTTGGTAAACCACTTTTCAAGTATACATAAGTATCTTTATCTTTATCATAGGGAAGCCATTTTGTTAGCTATTAACATAGAGGTCTTGGACCAGTAAATACGCTGCGGGTGCAGCTGTGTCAGAACTTTCAGTCATGCAATGAATACAGGAGCTCAGGTAACAGGCTATTAAAAATAAGGGAGCAGAGAAACTCTTATCCCTTTCTTGTCATATAAAGGGAACAAATATGCCTGATTATCTGTGGATTTGGGAAGGGTGTCACTTCAACATTTAATCCTTGAACTCAAAATCTTGTTGGGTTATTATTTCACTAAGGTTTGCTTCGGAACTGTAGCTATGGAGGTAAGCACAAACAAATGCGCGAGTAGCAAAAAAGTTAATCGGTTTTGACCCCATTTTCTATTCATTATGTGAGTGTCATTGAAGTAAACTTTCAGAAAAATAACAGGTATAGTGTCAACGAAACTTTTAAATGTCTGAGACAAGCTGACGAATATAGCCAATTTAACATGTAACTCTATTAGGTTTGATTTACTGGTCCAAGACCTGGACAGAACCTGGGGCCAGTAGATAAGATAAGGCTTCCATCATGTATGAACACCAGCTAAAACAAATAACTCCACACCAATATGGATCACAAAAAGTTTTGTTTATGTGTTTTGTATATACATGTATATATTCTATTTATTGTCCATGCTGTTATATTTACATAACAAAATCAAAGTAATAAATTCAGAAGCATGTTGTGATATGTTGACAGAGTATGTACCAGGCGAAAAGAATTTGATATTCCTGAGTCACTCTTGGCCTTATAGCTATATTCACCTCGGATCAATGCAATTATAACTTAACCAGATTCTGATCTGAACTCAGTATCAAAAGAACGAGGAACTACATTGAATTAGCCACCGGCCCAGTCTGTTAGAACATTCATGAGCACTTCCCATACCTTCAGTAAATATACTTCTAACACTTCAGCAGCCTGCCACTGGGAAATATTTGTGTCATCTTTATATGGGCCCTGATCACTGTTTGTCATGGTATCTAAAGGCCTCCAGTTATTATATACCAAGTCACAGAAATATGTCTCATCCAATAGTTATGCCATTCTTGTAATATAGAAGTTGTCCACCACTGGGGACTTTTCGAATGTTTCCATCTCTCTCTTTTTGCAAAGAATTTATATACATATATAGGTGTATGTGTATTTACCATCTATATGTATACACACACACACACACACACACACACACACACACACACACACACACACACACACACACACATATTACATGCATAATGGTTGCTAGCATCCATAATTTTCTGTGTGCACAGTGACAATTTCTATTCTCCATCGTTTGTAGTCTTAGTCTCCTCTGGTGTACATATAACAATGTAATTCATGTGCAAATTAATTCATAATTGCAGATCATGTTACACTTCAAACTTTCCATTGCCAAAGCACTCATATTACTCTCTTCAAGTTGACATGAAAACTAAATTAGACCTCATGGGAAATTACAGGTCATCATTGTTGGAACTTTGATACTCCAATTAATTTTAACCTATAAAACATACACACACACACAAATAATAATAAAACACAAAACAATTATTGCCACACAAGTTTCTTTGATATTAACTATGTTTCAATCAAAACTTGAGGAAATTATGAGCTGGTGTCATTTATTTGACCCTTTGTAAAATGCTTATCTGTTATAAAACCTATCTTAAGAGACAATGAAGGCCCATAATACTGCACAAACTGGTCTACAATGAAGTCATTCTTTGAGAGTTCAGCTCTCTGCCTGGCCATACATACAACTGTTATGCAGGTTATGATCTGAAAGTGCTATACCTCTATGAGGTTCCTAGCAAAAAAAAAATGATAATTAGTATAATTCAACAGGGAACTTTCACTTGTCCGTGTCCTCTCAAATGTTTGTGACCTTGGTGCCATGAAATATGATGCATGGCATCATGGAGTGCTGGCAAGTCCATCATCTGACAGGTGTGATGTGATCAACACCCTCACCTGTACAATGGATGACACTCACACAACACCCAGACTGTTATAGCTGGGAAGAGGGTGGGGTAAAGACGTTTTCAGTACTAGCATACCAGGCATACTTATCTACATGTACTGTTTTTGCATACTGGAAGTCCCTTTATTTTATGAAATGGCCATCATTTGTTAGTTTTCTTATTTTCTGTACCTTGTACTGGGGGAAATTAAATTGCCTACACCAACATTCTGGGACACCCCCCCCCCTCCTTCCTCGTATCATCCTTTGTATATGTTTACAATTACACTGAAATCTCTTCACAAGGAAATTCTTTCCAAGTTTAAGCAATATCGGTAGTCCTGTTCATGACAATACTTTGCCATGCTTAACTGAGTCCTATCTTGAAAGAAGGCATGTTATGTCTCTGAACTCGTACTCAAACAATGACACAGTGCATTGTTCTAAATGCCTCATTGTACTGTTATGTACCAACTTACTGCCCTGGCCCAAACATTATCATCACAAACTTGCTTAGTAATTTTACCAGAAGACCCAAATGAGTGCCTGGTATCATTGCATTATGCCATGATCCACATTGTCTTCCTACTTTATATTCAAATTATAAACCTCCTCGGGCCTGTCACCTAAGCTCCCTTGAATTTTAAGTTTCTGCATGTCATATATTCACACCTATATGCACAATACATTAGTTACTAGTATTGAGACTTGCCACAAGCTAGTTCAACATTTTGTAGGGTGGCTAGGTGAGAGTTGCCGAGTTTTTTTTTGACCACCACAGGTGCTTATCCATCACTGTATCATTTCCCTTAGAACAGCCACAACTGGCTGGCGGTCAAATGTCATCAACTTCAATGATTTTACTTTCATTTAGTGTACATAAAAGAATTGGAGTGATACTTGTAGACAATGCCTATGACAATAGCATGCTCTGGGTCAGCATTTACATTAAGCCAGGTTAAGCATTGGACACAGACCCTGCCCCAAAGAAAGCTATTGACTCAGTCCTCATACAAAGGTCATGGACCCCCTCCATGTAACACATCAACATGCACTTCACTTTATTATGTATAGCTTTTAGTCCAGTATTGTAAAACAATTCAATAACAGATGTACATTAAACACTTAAAGAGCATAATGTTCAGTCTGTTACATAATTTAACAGCTTTCAGGTGTGTCACAACACAAAGCTATTATATGAAGGTTGATTGAGTGTCATTTTCAATTACATGACCAATAAACCGTGCACTGTCAGTTGCCTGCTATGACAGACCATAGGGTAAGCATAGGACTTACACTATGGACAGACCTTCAATACTCAACCATACACTGTTTACCAGGACTTTGGCCATGGCAAAAAGCTGCTGGCATCATCTCTGTCTCACAAAGCCATAAACATTGCAGTCTGGACACCTTGCGCCTCATCATTACTGTGTATTTCTAAACTCTCCTGCGTGACCATCTCAGGCCTTGCCTGCAAAGCCAGCTCCATGCTTATTGATTCTGACTTCAACAGAGCAAGGGTGTTTGGCACACAACCTACCATCCTCAAAATTTGCATGGTTTTAAACTGCATGAGGATAGGGTTGTCACACAAAGGGTGCTATGAGAGTCACAATAAGCAGGCAAGTAAACCGTCTGTGCATGTGGTCGTGATAGACTGGTTGAACTTGATGGCCAGGCCACTGCATACTGTTTCTGGGTCTCCTTCAGGCCACAGCCAGCACCAGATCCAAACAAGCCACCAATGACCCTTTCAGCACATTTCCAGTTCATCTGGCATCCTTTTCGGCTGTTGGCGAAAGTCTGAGGTAACCTGCTGGTATATCACGGACAACATGTACCTGTCACTCAGTAGATGGACAGATAAGCCACAAACAGGTCAACTCTTTCTGCACGCAGCTTGCCTCCAAACATTTTGTGTTTTGTGGTTTTTTGCTGTCTTGAATCCGTGGTATGAAATATTTATTCATTTAACTTTATTTTATTATTGTTTCTGGTTCCACTGCCACCAACAAACCAAAGCTGCCCTTATCTCATGTCAACACACCCCTGTCAGAGTGGCATTTCCATCATACAGTGCTATTAATCAGTGGATAACCAGCCTGTCATGGCTGCTTCAAGGCTAATATATGACCCCTGTACCTGTTACCTGGCTACACACAAACCACACAGTGTCCCCTTGTAATGTACAAGAAAACACTAAACTGACTGAACATAAAAAGACAGTTTCCACTTTGTGCAGGGATCCTGTTTAAATAATCTTACACTCACTCAACAGGTTTCCAGGTTCTTGGAAAACACTATGACATTTATTGAGTGTTTGTAAAAAGAAGAAAACATTAAAAAAGAAAAATAATAATAAAGAAAAAAATAAATAAATAAAAAAAACAAAAACAGATAAAATCCATGGCATCATTCCAAAATCTCAGTGAAATGAGTGACTGGATTTAGTTGTTAATGATCTTTCATGGATTTTGGGGCATTGTCTACATGCTCTGCTTTACATGGTAGGCTGTAACATTGGGAACAATTGTTATGCAATGTCATTAAAAGATAGAAAATATCACAAGACATATGATGGTCTTCTGTCAACTGTCTCATTAAATGCAATACATAGTCCCAAGTGCACTAACTGTTGTCATATTATGGCCTGATGTACCTGTCTTTGGAGATGTGAGCATTATAGGCACCGCCTGTATGCATATCCTTAGAGTACCATGAAAACTTTTAGTATCTATTGACAGCTTAATAAAATGGAGGTGACAGGTTCCCGTGTCAATTCCAAGTATAAATTAACACTCAGGTCATACCCAGCAATTTTTTTTTTTAATTCACCAGCATTGCTGCTGCAAAAGAGTTGGTCTTTTGACCTGGGGGCATACTGAACCTGCACAAAGCCATACAGCCTTCTATTGACACCCATACTTGGTATACAGCCATCAATGTCATGTTCAGTTTTCATGCAGGCAACACTAGTAACCGAGCCATTAATTTTTCATGGTGCTAAGCGTGTAAATCAATATCAAAATGTGCTTTTTAGAAGCACCTGAATCACCACCTGGCTGGTTTACAGCACATTGTTAAGTTTATTAAATATGATGAAAACAGTTTGTTCTTCCAGGATGAATAAAGATTGCATAGGAAATGAGATGAGACCTAGTTCTTTAAAGGCTCCAAAATACAGTTTGTTAATTACTGATGTTAAATCCATCACTATCTGAACCTCAGCATGGTTTCTGCTGTAGTGTAAATGCCATGACGCTTCTTTCACTTAAATTTCAATTCATTGTCATTTATTAATACACCCAATATGTTTGGCCCTAACTTCTGACTCCATTTAAGTGTTCATTGAAAATCACTGTTATATTTACCACATATCTTTGCATTATGTTCCTATTGCTTGCTGAGCTTTCCATTTTGATGGGGCCTAATCAGTCTCCAACAATGTGAAAAGAAAACGATCTGCTCACCAGGCAACATAAAAACCTTTCCCCTTTAACCATAACCAGCTGGTGGACAAATGTCATCTGCTTCAACACTGACATTAATTTCAACAGTAAGGAAAAAAAATTTCAAATGACTAATATAAACAATTTAAGATTGTTCAAAATAACATGACCCAGGTCAACAGCTTTCCTTGGCATGGGTTAGGCACTTGGCACCCAGCCCATGCCACGGAAAGCTGTTGACTCAGTCTAAAGATTCAACTCGTTCAGTTCTACACTGCAGACAAAATCAACAGTTTTTTCTTGATATGCTTTGGGTGTGAAGCAAACAAAAATAACTTTTTAACTTCGACATTTTTTCCCCCTCTGGAACCATAACAATGAAAGGTCCTTTCAACAACTATGAATCTTGAATCACTATAATTATTGAGGTAGGTGCAGCTTTGTATTGAAAGAGTGTGTCTGATTTCTGCTTCTACCCACCAGTACAAGTAGTTGAGGCCAGGCCAGGCCTGGCTTGCCACACAACACATGTGGAGTCACAGAGCTTTTCACCTCATCACCTCAGTGGGAGTGTTTCCCCCACGTATATACAGGTTGTAGTATGCGACACATATTAGAAAGTAAATAGTTTGCCTGGCTGGTTGCTAGACAGGGGCATGATCATATGGAATACAACACCTTGTTACAGCGTAACACTCTTGTCCTGACATAGGGTAACGATCTGCCAATAATTTTTGGCTCAGGTGCACTGTACTTGCCTGTGACAACTACATACACAAACGCCTGTTTTATAGTCTACTGTTTTGAACATGTTGATACATATAATTCATTCTCAAAATTAATATCATACATAAATGATCAACCTATCAAAACCTATCTTGATAAGATGACATTGCTTAACTATCAGAAGTTATCTACATTTAAGAAAAAAAAAAGAAAGAAATTATGTGCTTCTATTCATTTTATTCCTTTCCCCCTTAAACCTGCCAAAACCAGCAGATGGTCAAACATTGTCTGCTCCAATGTTTTTGACTAATTTCAATAGTAATAAAAACTATTCACATAAGAATATTAGATGAGACCAAGATAACATGATCCACTGTCTGGTCAATAGCTTTCCTTGGCATGAGTAGGGTACCACCAACCCAGACCAAGGAAAGCTGTTCTCTTAGTCTTGAACTCAAGGAGAAATAGGTTAAAGAAAAACACAAGGCAGACATCCACTAGTTGCACAGCCTTTCCACAATTATAAAATTTGATGTGACCTGCATTCAGATAAATGAATAGCTGTGTTTGCCATTGCCAGGTATGTGGTTGCTCTCCAGTGCTGAGACACTTAACAGGCAACTTTTATTGCCCTTTTCTTGAATGAGTTCTCTACAGCTCAGGCTGGCCATGGAGACAATTCAGCGGACTATTTTGGTTCCTGCATGCTATTTGGCCTTATTTATTATTCACCAGCCCTGTTCCACATATCAAAGTGTTCAACATTTACATGCACATGGTGCCATGTTTACCTGTAGTTTGGCATTGACGGCCTACATATGCACAAATAATGAGTCCACATATTTTGCAAATGATATTAAACCACCAAGTTGGTGGTTGGATTAAAAGAAGTTGTAGCCTGGGAATGCACATGACCTACAGGTATGTACATATACACATGCAGTGGCCCAGCCATGCATTCAGTTATAATTGTGTTATTTTGTATCTTTTTGTTGGAGGCTGAAGGCATTGTGATGTCACAGCCATCCACCTGGGCTACCACAGGGGTGTGCACAAAGGCTGTGCTCAGGCAGGTGTGTTAGCCATCACTTGTCAACATCTTCCGCTGCAATCTGCTCCAGTTTATGGGCATAATTGCACAAAAAAATCAATGTATGGCTTGCAACCACCTAAAGAAAAAAGACAAATATGCTGTAATTCCTAAACAATATGACATGTTGCTCCTCTCCATTGGCAGATGCACTGAGCTGTGGGTGATGTATTTAATAAACATGGATGCTCTAATCAGGTGTTCCCTGGCAACCAATACCAGTCAAAAAACACCAATAGCCTAAATTCTTCAAACAAATGTGTGGACTGGGATCTCTGAATGGGTCTGGGCCAATAACAGGATGTGAACTTAAAAACATATGAACATCATGTATACATATACACCCTGACTTCAGATATATCTTTGGAATGAAGATCACCATACATGACATGGTATTATCTCTATTTTGGACACAGGTACATCTATACTTCTGTCTATACAAGAGCTCTAAGTTTCTCACCTGAGAACTTTGGTATAAGAGTGATGGAGACGGTTCTGGGGTCAAAGGAAGCCCCTCTGTCTATGTCCTCTCTGCGGTAAAATTGTTCTCTCAGCTGGTCAAACTTGATCTCAAGAGAGGTGCTTGTGAGGTTGACAGCACCCTCTGCCCAGCTGGGGCTCACCTGGAACCCCACATTGTCACCCTGCCGCCTGGCAGCCATAATGTCTCCCCTTTACTGGTACCTGCCCTGGTAATCAGGTGCTCTTTTGAAAGTCCACATAAGAACAAAAAACCAATGGAAATTAGACCCAGTCAAGTGTCAGTTCGAAGATTTGCAAAACATAGTTTAACAAGCAGTGCACAGTCTGCAGAGCTGAGTGCTGTCAGTTTTGAGCTGTCATGTAGTTGTGACAAGGCCTTGTTGCGGCTCCCACTCAGCTATACATTACTCCGCTGAGTCAATATATGTATGTCTGTGGCCCATTGACCCTCCCTATAGCTTGCAGGTAAACACCATCACGCAGTTATCTCTCCATCGGCCTATCTCCTAGCCTACCAGCTCCACTGTTCCCATACAATCTCGATGTGAATTCTTCCTGGCTTCATGAAACCACACCTGATTTCTTACTTCCTTTAAATTTGTGACTCACTTGGTCTTAGATGTCTCGTTCCAGTGAGCAGGAATCGGAAGCCGTAGTGCTGTTCTACATGAGTGCAACAGTGGTGTTCGTGAACACTCAGTATACATAGTGACAGCTGATCACAAAGACTGCACTCATCAATCTGAACACATACATACAATCAATAGACTCCTGCAGGATAATGGTTTGGTAATACATCCGTACTTAAATCACTTATTTTGTGACTAATAAAAGAGACTTGTGTGACTTTGTATCATTTGATATTTTGTAAACATTACATCAGAAATGGCACATTTTTATTGAACCACAAAACTCACTCACAGAGCAGCTGTTTCAATGGCCAATCACAGAGCTGCAGCTTGGATATTGTCATTGTTGTCATGGGAACCGACCAACACAACCAGACCAGAATAAATCTGGCCCAGGTAGGCTTTGACAATAAATGACTAAATGACATATGGACTCTTTAGTATCACCTATCTTTGGAAATTGGTTCAGCTTATTTTGATGATTCATCAGTCATTATTCCATAATCACAATGATGACCCAATTGTACATCAATTTACAAATAATTTTAATATAATGGAGACTCCCACCAAGCACTGTTAGATAACAAAATACTGGACCATGTTATGTGCTCACTCAGTGCATAGTGCAAATAGCAAACATAGCTACTGAAAGTAAATAAAGCAGCCAGGATATTGCATGGACAATTAACCGGCATTGGGTGAAGCTCCCAGCTCATCTGATTGTGTGCTGAGATACAGCCATATTCTGCCTAACAGTATCATTATATATTATAGAAGATATCACAAAAAGTGTTCAAAATAATTTTGTTCAGTTAGCACCAGGTGCTGGAAAAACAACATTCAGCATAATGTGCCCATTCTCATGTTGTTGATGGATTCTTTGATTTTAAGTTCCATGAATTGCTGGATTCCTGGTGTTTTTTGCCCATGGAAGTACACCTGTAATTGACTGAACTTTTCTTTTTAATGACTACACCCTAGTATAAACAAGATAGTTCACTGAACTAAACGGACAAATGATGTTTAAAAAATGCAAATCTAAAAAGTTGTTTTTACAATCACATGCATATATTTTTCATTTTTACAAAGACTATACATACATACATATATATATGTATGTGTATATATATATATATATATATATATGTGTGTGTATATATATATGTATATATATATATATATGTATATATATATATATATATATATATATATATATATATATATATATAAAGGCCTGAAGTGAACGAACTATTTTGTAAACTTTAAAAAGTTTGTATTTACAATTACATATATATATATATATATATATATATATATATATATATATATATATATATATATATATATATATATATATATATATATATGTATGTATGTATGTATGTATGTATATATAAAGGCCTGAAGTGACCAAACTATTTTGCATTTACAAGTCATAGTGTAGACGTACAGATATCTGATCTACCAGGTCTTTGACAAGTATCTAATTTACATGATAACCCTAGGCCTCAACCAGTATTCTTCACTCTCCAATTTTACATGTCTGAATGAAAATTTCTGTGAAACACTCAGGCTACAAAGACCATGCAGTCTCTCTTCCTTCCTGTATTAGTGTGAATTTTCATACATATCAGTGGCCCAGATACATCAGCCTGCAGCCATGTCTCTTATGCCAATGACAGAATCATACCACAGAATGGCCCAGGGATATGGCCCAAACTGATGATAAAGGCCACCTCCATATCATAACATTGAGTGATTGAACTGGCATCTGATTAGATATTGCTATTACAAGTGGTATGTCAGTCAAACACTACTTGAATTCAAATTAATTCATCCCATCAGATAGAATGGATACTTCAACCGTTCCTTATCAGATAGAATTTTTTACTTTAGGTGGCAACATGTGTTTGACGTTTTTTATGAAAATATACCTCACATGAAAGGTGCAATGTACTATTGAGCACTAATGCCCCTGACAAGGATGTTATGACCTAAAGATAATCTGACAACAGTAATATCAAGGGAGAAACTTTACCTGTGCCACTTCACAAAAGTCAATCTAACAGGACCGTTCTACAGTAGCACCTGAGCTGAGCTCACACTAAACCTTTAACACAAGTATACCTTTAATGTAACAGTGGTTACAGTCTTGAACTCAGGAAGTTACTCTATGCCAAACCATGGTGGAAACAATGCTGGTGGCTATGTTGGTAGATGAAATCATGAACCAGGAGTCTCAATGTATGTTTGCCTGTCGGGCACTTTGTGGAGTTCAGTGCCTATATATGACTTATTGGCTAATAATATGGCCCCCTGCTGAGTACGTAGCCCAATGAAATGCCAAGGTTGATGTCAGTAGCTCAGTGATCAATTAACCCTTTCAGAGCCAATCGTGTCTAAAGTCGATCTACTACAATGAAATTAGTCTGAATTATCATTGGGATCTCAGCTTCGTATTCCTTATAAAAAGACCTTTCATTTAAGTACCAGTATGCCTCTAGTTCCAGAGAAAATATCCCAGGTCAACAGCTTTTCTCAGCACACATTGGGCACATTGCACCCAATGCATGCCAAGAAAAGCTTTTGACTCAATTTAAAATTTGGCACTTGAAGATTTAACCTTGATGGATGTGAGGCCCGTGTATCTGCATGCAACTTTTTTCTGTTAAAAAACCAGAGAAATGGTCCAGTTTCAAATTTCATCTCCTTGGTTTTCAAGAATGACACAAGAGGCAGTTCGTGAACACCTCTCCTTGGTGCACTCTGGGCTCAAAGTATTCACAGTGCATCAAGGAAAGCTATGGACTCAGTCCCTCAAGGGTTAAACACATCATTAAAGTCAACTCAACAGTTAAACACACCATTAAAGCTAGCTCAATGGTTAAACACATCATTGAAGCTAGCTCAAGGTGTCTGTTTGGTTGAGCTGCACCACTGTCTCCCTTCATGGATCTATTTATCCATGGATCCGCACTATATCTAAAGCAGGGATCAAAATCAGTGTCCACTACCTTTATGTATATGGTGACAGTTGTGTTGATATCCATCTGGAAATTAGGATATCATGAACTGAAGCAGTGCACTAGAGATAAACAGATAAATAAACATACTACTAAAAGTTGTTTTAACAATAACATATTCTATTTCTTTTGAGAAAAAAAGATTTTCTTACAGTAATTCCATTCAACGAGTATCTTGGGTGTACCTACACAAATTGAAGCTTCAAAGACACACCCAAACGCTGTAAACATACATGTGTAATACCTTCCAGCACCATTATTTCATGATTTTTCCATTTCATTTACTGAATGATGAAAAAAACTTGCAATTCCTAAAAAAAAAAATCATAAATATTTTTCCAGGATCTCAGTTAAATTTTGGAGTTTCTTTTAACCTCATATAAGCACTAACAAAATAGATGGAAAATTAAAACTGAAGCACTGGTCTTCACTCTAGTCTGCAGGTTTGGTGGAATCTTCTGATTTACAAGACAGTTGCATACCCTGTCCGCATTACGATACATGGGTTTTTATGTAGACACTCTACCTGTGCACAGACTTTAGAAACTTCTTAAAGTTAGGAAACTATTAAAACCAGTACAAAGTTAACACATGCCTTTACCCCCCCATTTACATCTTTTAACACGATGTAGACAACAGAAAGCAATGATCAATCACTGAGGGATGCACTCATTAATTTACAGGCTGTATACTCCACCACAGTGAGACCTGTCTGCTGGTATGCCATGCCACATATGGGCAGAGCACCACAGTCAACAGTCTGGCTGGCTCTGTGTGTATACCTGCCCCTGTGTCTCCAGTATTATGGAGCCTTATGGTCATGGGACTGAGACGGCATTCTTTTAACTGCTACATTGCTTTATCCACACACATCCTGCTGTTTTGATGTAACACTGTAATGTATCATCATCATCATCATCATCATCATCATCATCATCATCATCATCATTTCTTCTGTTCATTCGATGACACATTAAAAAGTAGCCAATCTGGTAAGTACATACATGTATACTGTTCACTTCAATGATTTTCCAAAAGATATTAGTACCAATTCTATCCTGACTGAACAAGAACCAAAAAAAAAAAAAAAAAAAAAAACGAATAAATTTGAAAGTTTATTCAGGCAACATTTTTGCATTCACCGACTGCTCTCAAAGTTCTGCTTACTACAAGAAAACCACAATCCCGACAGTACCTGCCCATACATGTGTGCATCTATCAACTTGTGTCCACCATGATACAGTGCCCTCTGGTGACAACATTCAGATACATTTAACAATTGGGCACAACAATCATAATAGTCTGTTGAGCATCATCAATGCACAAGCTTAATCCAGTAACTTCCCACATGGCAACACCTACACCACAGCAAGTTCACTTATGGTGTAAACATCTCTTTTGATTACATCTGCACCCACTAATTGTATTTCCTGTAATAAAGTAAGGTATATGGGGCAATATAGCATAACAAACATAATAAAATGTAATAATAATGCAATCATTTTCTCTTGTTTTTGAGTAATTTCATCTTTTGATAACCATGAAATTATACACACTTATATTCATTGACCCATGATCATAAAACCCTGTCCTGATTGGTTGATGCAGCAATAAACCATTTAACTGTACATAATACCAGACATGTCCTTGATGGTGATTGGTCAATACAGTGATAGGGTGCACAATTGGCAGAGCTGCAACATGCTTGCATTTCACCTTTGAGGCCCAGGTTGGCTAGGGAGCAAGTGGAAAGAGTTCCAACCAATGTGACTGTGAATAGTGGTTTTCTCTGAGTCCTTAGGTTTCCTCCACCAAACAATTAGGAAAATATATGCCAACATCTGTGCCATGGAGAGATTAATATAGGCTTGGCTTGTTTCGCATACGATATGGGTCTATACAACGATAAACCAGGCACCTGTCAGACATCTGTCTTTGATAGTGATTGGTCAGTACAATAAATCAGCCACCTGTATGGAATGTCAGTCATTTCTCTTTGTCGGATGTCATCTTAATCTACCTGATCCTGTGTTATCCTCATGATTATGATGATGTTTACATTTCCATAACAATACATGTACATCCAAGACACCTAATGACCCTGACAAAATTGCAAAATTGCATTTTAACATAAGCATATCTGAACTCTGTTGTGAATTAAAAAAAAAAACACAAAGAGTTAAAATAAAAAAACAAAAAACAAAAAAACAAACAAAACAAACAAAAACAAAACAAAAAAAAACAAACAAAAAAAAAAAAACAAAAAAAAAAACAAAAAAAACCCCACAAAACAAAACAGAAACACCCCAAGACATGTTTATAAAACATAGATACACCCCTACTGTCATAATGTTTGCCCTCATTACCCAGTTGATAGTACTAAATGGGGCACTCATGACTTTGGGAAGTGGATGTAGAAACCTAATTCACTAAAGTGGTCTTGTGATCTTGGAAATAAGGTCAAGGTCACCCTTCTTTGAAGCTCATCTTGCCCTAATAGAAGACCATAAAAATCTACCAAATAAAAGCTCTGGCTTAAAAAATTCTGCAGTTATTAAGCAGAAACCAAATTCAGTAATGTAACTCTGTGACCTTGGGAATTGAATGAAGGTCACCCATTTTAGAAGTTGATCTAGCTCTCATAAAAGTCTATATTCCTGTGCAATATGAAAGCCCTCGGTGAAAAAATCTTAATCATGCAGAAATCAAGTTCACCAATAGGACTCTAGGCAGCGACCTTGGGAATTTGGTCAAGGTCATCCATCTTCTAAGCTGACCAAGCCCTAATTGATGACAATTACAATGTGCAATATGGAAGTCACAACTTAAATTCTGAGTTACAATGCAGAAAACAAGTTCATTAAAGTGCCCTTCTGACCTTCGAATTTACATCAAGGTGACCCATCTTTGAACTTGACCAGGCCCTGATTAGGACTATAATCCTGTACAATATACAGGTGCTATCTTAAAAAATTTTCTAGTTATCGTGCGGAAACCAAAACTTACTACAGTACCTCTGTGACCTTGGAAATAGGGTTAAGGTCAACCACATTCATACTTCACCTAGCCTTTATACTGAAGTATTTACTTGGGCACTATCAAAGTTTTATCTTATAAACTTCTTGAGTTGCTGAAACCAATGACCGACCGACATGAACAAAGCTATATGCCCTGCTTTCTTCGCAGAGGGGCATAAATAAGAAAGGAAAAAAAAAAATGAAGGACAATTAACATCTGTAGAGATGTGCCTACAGTTACACAGCATAATGGGCAAACAGTTACATGGCATAATGGGTATACAGTTACACAGCATAGTGGGCATACAGTTATATGGCATAATGGGTACACAGTTACACAGCATAACGTTCATACAGTTACACAGCACAGTTGGCATACAGTTACACAGCATAGTGGGCATACAGTTACACACCATAGTGGGCATACGGTTACACAGCATAATGTTCATACAGTTACACAGCATAATGGGCATACAGTTACACAGCATAATGGGCATACAGTTCACTATAAAGGAAACTATAAAACACCAGCACAAATAACTGACTGCAAAGAAGAAAGATGCCTTCTTTGGATGTGCATGCATGGACACCCTTTCACCAGACCCCACATCACACAATCATAGACAACTGCAAGGCCAAAATTATAAACAACAGACATTTTCTGTATGTTTGTGCACTTCCATTTCAAAGACAAAAGGGAACAATACCTGTTTTAACATCTGCAATAAGTTGTGTTCTTTAATAGTAAAATAAATCACAATACAATGGTCAATAAAAGCTGAATTTTCAGTTTCATTCCATTGTAATCTGCAAATAATTTTAACTCAATTCACAGCCATCTACACTTTCCAGAACAATACCCCACATATGGCACTGCTCCCAACATAATGAGTCTGGGTAACCCGATATAAACATGATGGTATTGCTACTGTACCATAGAACATTTCAAATACTCAACACTGGCTGTCTCAATTAAACAGCAAATCTGGTCTTCATTTCTCCCGTAGGACTCTCTCCTTCTCATTTGTTTAGCATTTACTTAAGCTTGAAAATGTCCCACACTACCACTCATTTCCTCCTGGAATTCAGCTGTTGGATACTCTTGGCTAATGTCAAAATTATATATTCAATATTCAGTGTGCTCCCATTTCAGTTGGTTTTTAAGGTGATGTGTTTAGTTGATAAATGTTAGGCTTGCAAATGTTTTAAAATCAATTCAGTAACAGTGAATTTTGCTGAATCCACCTTCCATTTTTCATAATACATTGACCCTTAAGACACTAATTTGCAAAAAGTAAAATGTGAGCATGCAATGTTTGTTATATAATAAGGGTATATACATAAGACGCACATGTTCCTATTTATCTGATGGACATCCACACTATTACACACCTTCAGTAACACCATCACACACATTATTATACATGTATTAACTTTCTAGCCCTCAGAAGATCAAATCAACAACTGTATTTACCATGCTTGAAAGTTTCTTTTTTTTGTTTGTTTTGTTTTGTTTTTGTTTTTTTTTTTGGTGCCAAAAAGGTTTTGCTCATTGGTGATTTCTTATGAAATATATCGTCTACCTAAAAATTTTTCTTTTTGATAGTATATGAAATATCTTGAAGCTTTCTGGGTCAATAACACAGAGTCTGAAACCTAATGAACCAATGGCACATTGGCTGATATTCTTATTTACCACACAACCATTGCAGTGTATCTCCATTACACTAAAAGTTGAACAAATACTATGCAGGTGACAGTTACGACAAGCTGATCATTTTCTTGCCCGTATCAACATTTATTGACCATAAGCAAGGCATTTTTGTTCTCATCGGGGATATTTATATTTGTATTTAACAAAGAATAAAGAAATAATTTGATTTATATGGTGATGATTGCCTCCTCCTCCTTCCCCCCCCCCCCAAAAAAAAATGTCAAAATGGGGAAACATGAGAGGAAAATTATCTAATAATCTGATATTGACAGGAGGAAAATTCCAGTGCAATTTTGATAGTCGAAGGTGTGTGCACTAAAGGATTGACATAAGTAGCAATCCAATGCTCAATCATATTGTTTGTGCAACATGACATCTAAGGATCTGGGAGCAGCTGAATGAGAACAAGATACCACTGTTTGACCATGCCATTGTCACCAATAAACATGATTTATGAGAAAAACTCTGAAGAAAGAATAAATATATAGTGAGACACTTGCTGCATAGTGTCCTTGGTCAGTGACAGACAAGGAGTGCCTGTCTTGGCTCTCGGCATGCCTCTGTTGGCCACAAAGCTTTGACGTGTCCTGTACAATATTTTCTATTATATGATCAACTGTACTATCAGTACTGACCATTTCCTGATAACTTATATGTCAAAGTACTTGACTGTTACAACTTGACATTATAGTTCTTCCACCAATGTTTACATGTTCAGGTATGCACACACAAACCTTCAAAATACTTATGTATCTAACACTTTATGCTATATACCTAGGTAGTGGCAAAATGGTTCAGACTTAGGCTGTCATACATCAAAAAGTTTATGAACAATATCGTTTCAACAAACAGATTTCATCAGTCATCATACATCCCGAGCAAGCAACCTTTGGAGCCTCCTCATGGATCAAACTGTCAATCAATATATACATGCATTAAAAACTAGTGACTGAAATTTCTGAGACAATATAAAAAATTAAATGTCTTTTTTCTATGGGATCACTTGACCAGTAAATGTCAAAGAAACTTGGGTACTTCAAGCAGAGTACTACCATTGCACCTTCATCATCAACCCATGGTTATGTAGTCAGCTGCTTCTGTCCCGCCGTACTTATGTAGCACCATCTTCATCATATATGCCATTTACTGTCAAGTCCTTTGTGTAGCCATCTTCAGGTCTTCCATACAAGGTACATGTGTATGGTTTGTGTTTTCTGTTTCCTATTTTTCCCCACTGACATAATTGTGGAATTTAAAAAGCTACCAGGCATCAAAAGCACCTTAGATCTTCATTCATCCATACAATCTCTATGTTTTGTGCTTGCTTTCATCTTTTTGTTTCCACTGATACAAATGTGGAACATGAAAAGCTGGAATTAAGGCCTGCAAGCAACCTAGTCTATACACATAAAGCCAGGTAGACAACATAAAAGGTCTGCGTCTATTTGTAATGAGCACACTACAGCAGCAACAAGGCATTTGTCTACATAATGCAGCTTTAGTTTGATGCTCCTGTCCCTCAGGCTGACATGTAATTAGCTTCAATCTTAACATAATGTGTTAAAGCTATCATCTTGGTTTTATTTTCCTAAAACCCTAACTGTCCCATGCATGAGTGCCACCTGGCAGCATTTTCTGACACTAACTAGTGTGCAATGACAGCCAGAAACCATCTGTTCTGTTGGGTTACATGTATCTGTAAAATGAACTTTTGTACTTGCTTGCCATGCACTAGTTGAGCTTTGATAACTCAATGTACAAAATGTTAGACTGTCCGTGCAAAAATAATGGGCATGATCTAATATAAACACAATATAATGAGTATAAAAGCAATTGTTATGTATAAAAACTTTTAGGCAAACTGTAAAATTGAAGTAAAGACGTGATGTCTTCTTCATATTTTACTTACACTGAGCTTATATTTAGCCAGGGTGCCACGCTGACAGATGAAACTGGTCGGTCGGGGGAATGGAATTGGGGCTGAATATAATCAAAGGTGAAAACAATGTTACACAAGCACACACAGATTCAGCACTCCTTATTCTGTATTTGATAGTACACACAAGTGCCATCTGGTGACCATACAGGTGTAGCATACAGACCAGTCACAGATTTAAAAGTAAGGCCACAATTAAATGCATACAAAATGAATGAAATCCACAGCTTCATAAAATTTCCAGCTTAATATATTGTTTGAAAGATTTAGTTCTGAAACTAAATATTTCAATCAGACTTTATCTTCAACAAAAAACTGTTTTGTTTGAACTTTTATTTAAAAAATGTCAGATTTTGTAGATTCACCATGAATATGTAAATGTATGAAAGCTTGAACAATAAGTAACCACACAAAGCTCACAATGTTGAAACATATTCTACTTTAATTGTAAGCAATAACTACTTTGGCACTTGAAATGGACACGCACACAGACAAGATGATAAGCATAGTATAAACACAGCATCATCACAACAAAGTACATGTATATGCATTCCTATCACATGCCATTCCTCCCTTTAAATGGCTTAAATCTGGTGTTTGTAAGAAAACTGTTGCAAGTTTGAAAAAAAAAACAAGTTTTCCACTCTCATCTTTTATGTTTCACAAAGAATCTCACTAGCTGCATCACACAGCCATGCCCCCAAGATCTTATCCAGACTTTTGAACTAAATACCAGACTCCTTTTAAAAAATTATGACAGAGTGATCTGAAACTGGATTTTTTTCCCCGTGTTTTAACCACAACCATTCTTATGGTTTTAGAGATCTGATTAAGGGTGTGATACACTTTATGACTCTCGTCTATACATCTTTATTTCTGTCTATGGTTACCATCTAATACCCGGAAAAGTATATATTTTCTGAAAAGAAACATAACATTAAGTTTAATTCTGGCACTGGACGTAGATTTTAGTATTGCTATTGATGTACAATGTAATTAGACTGTAATTAAAATTCTTAACTTTTGCATAAATTTAAATTAGTATTTTAAAAAACAATTATAAGATTTAGTATATTGTGTCAAATGAAAGAACACATAATGATATCTAAAAACCTTTTTTTTTATGGCAGTTTAAAATTTTAAAATACTGTTTTGCTGCTAGAAGTGCACTCTTTCATTTCCCGTAAGAAAATAATGCTTCCCATTTGGGGGGCTTGTGCTATTTCTTGTTTTTCTGTAAAAAACATTGTAAATACAGTTTTCTAATTATGCAATTAAAATTCAATTTCTTAACACTTACATAAATTTTATCATTTTTAACAGCTTAATTAAAATGTATACTTCTGGAAAATATACAAATCATATGGTCTCAAGTGAGAAGCCTGCTGTGTACAAGGCCATGTTGGGAGCAAAGTCATGCTTTCTGTGAAAGGTGCTGTAAAAGTGCACCACCCCCTTAACTCATTCCATACCAGTCCCTGATTTTTCCATATATTTACCTAGATTTAAGACGACAATTGCATATTTAAATTCTTCATGAATAGAGCTTTTGTTCAAGTATCAAAATGCCTATAGTCTTACGTCAGTGGTTCTGGCACTGCCTGGCAAGTCACCATAGTATGGAATGAGTTAAATGACTAATATGCTTCTTGCCTGAAGTTACGTTTTCTTGAAATACTGAATGATCGACACTTCAGTGTGAGTGAAACACTAGTAACCATATTTATTCTTGGATATATATACATGTACATTCCAAAATAATGCTGGCAATCTTGATCACAGTTTTGATTACAGTATTGTCGCTCATCAGCAAGAAGCTTCCCCAAGAACAGTTATGATATGGTGGCTCCTGTGATTTTTCACCCTACAGTCTGTACTTATAACCAGGTCAAGTAAAACTGGTCATGTATTTGAAAAGCTGTCTTCTTGTTTTATTACATATGCAGCATTTCGAAGTGACAATTTTTTTCTGTTATTCTAAGGACAAGCTATAACAGCAGATCCCTGGGTCTTTGTGGGCCAGTATGCCTGGTTAGCTTTAGTGGTCTTCTGATCACCATAGCTCTAAAGTTCCAGGAACATAAGCCCTGAAAATTTAATATGTTGTAACACTAAGACATGTGTACAAAGTAATTCCCATTTTTGATAGTCCCATACTTAAATGTTTGATATTTTCCCCTTAAAGTTTGAGTGTTTAACAAGTACATGCGCACTGTGATCAACCCAGAATGTGGCCTCCAAAATACTAGTGACACCTACTGATAAAACTAGGAAGCTTAGCAAATTAAATCAGACATAGTATGTAAAATATAGTGACAACTTTATCACTGCACAATCTGCATATTTTTCCTTATGATAATTTCCCTTTCCTCCAATACACATATACATTTTCTTGCCAGTGTGTAAGAGATATAAAGAAATAGCTAGAAATTGATAAAATCTGTCGCTTCAGATGACCTGTAACAAAAGTAAAAGTGCTGACAGACACTTACCATCTAGTGGTATGTTTTTGGTTGCCAGGTATTTTTGAAATACTCATGTATGACTGTACAAATATGCAAAATGAAGTGGAAGCAAAATAAAGGTAATAATGATGATGATGATGATGATAATAATAACCTCATACACATACAAATAGAACAAAGTAAAATTAATGATAATAAGGCATTTTGTATCTTGTCTTGTCATAGAAGATGTGATCAAATCTGGAAATCTGGAATGTGTACACAACTTTCGAAACATAGTGCCACCTGTGAGTCACACTCTCGTACTAAATGAATGGGGCAATGCCTTCACGATCACACGGAAGTCCTGCCAGTAACCCCTGAATGGGGATGCAGAAAAGATGTTTAAACAACTATAAATATGGTATGTACTCCCTTTTTGTATGAATACAGGGACCATGAATGTTAATCGATTATAGCTATGAACATATTTTGCCTGAAATAAAGTGCAATTAGCACTAATTTGGTGCATTTTCGGAGAGGAGTTTGCTTATTACGTGATCTAACCTGGTACAACACACCAAATAAACACTGCGGCTGTAGCCTATGTTGGCATTTGTAATGATTGATTGTACGATTAAATTCAAGGTGCAAGAATTAATTAGTTGCACTGGCATCTTCTTAAGGTAAGATAATAAAGAAACCTGGGTTTTTGTGAGCAAAATCGCAAGAGGAGCGTTTACATATACAAGGTTCCTATCCACATTGACGGCACATTCGGAACAGCAGATTGTCAAAACAAGCATCGACCTAGTGTCGTAGGTCTCACTACATTGATAAATGGCTAATGACAGCATGGTCTCGATAGTGGCAACACTTGATGACTTTTCCTAGAAGAATGACAGACATACAATTTCCTTATTTTTTGTTATTCTTTTTGATTGATCAACATAAAAAATAATTTCCATTTCAATTACAGAGTAAAAGTAGCATGCACTATTAATCTGTGAAGACCTGTTGCGTGATTTATTAGCTGCCGGCCCCAGCCTTCAAAGGATTGTGTGCTTGTTAAGTGCAATCTATCGTCAACTTTATCTCAGAAATACATCATAACTTTCAGTGTTGCTGATGCTTCCCTTATTGGAAACACTTACACCATGAAGGAAGTACATGTATTCAATACTTTATTGGATTCAACAAGTAAGAAGACATGCCATTGCAAACACGGGCCAAAATAAAGAAGTCAAATTTGGGCATTTGCGGCTTGCTATGACCTCGTATAAACCAACTCTCCATAGGAATGCATGCAAAAGTTAACCCTAAAACTCCATAACTAGTTCACTTTACATCTTCTAAAAACTTTACATACATTGAGGTAAACTTACAAGGGATGCATAACTGGAAGAATAACACCAATAGTTACAATATTCCCACATAAATAAATCAACTTGATTCCATACTGATGAGGGTGCATGTTCAGCATTGTTGGCTATGCAATCGGCAGATATACCATGGACAATCCTCGCTCCGCATTGAAGTTTCCCGCTCTGCCACTGGTGGCGCCAGGGGTTTCAAAACTTGTGTATACCCATTAAATTACCCTCAAATGACAAGCTAACATTTGAAATAAGTTACCATGTAAGAATATCAGTGTCAAAAATGAAAGTAAACTACTTGATTTGAAATAATTTTTTATGCACAGCCACAAACAAGACAAAAATATGTAAAACCAAAAGGTTTGAAATTTATAATCTGACAGTGCAGGAGTTCACGTATGACTAGCTATCTCCGTTAATGGTACCTCATAATGCATGGCCTTCTATAGTCTACTCTGTAGCAAGTCCTGTCAGGCATACATAACAATATCATTGACAAATCTGGAAATGTCTGTTTCCTGTTCATAATAAAGCTTTGAATGCATAGATGTCACTCAATAAAGGCAAATCACAGTAGAATCATATTCAAATACAAGGTGAGTGCAACATTTGTTGACACAGTAGCCCCAGGTCTTGCGAGACCACCCAGCTTCAACAGGAAGCATGGTCTTAGAAGACATGTGGTCTTTTATGACAAGGAAATTAAAATATAAATCACAGATAAAAAATTTAATAACACATGAGGAACAGGATTCTCAAAAACACGTCCCCCTAAAGGGTGTCTCTCAAGGGGTACCATGGATAACTATAAAGTCTAATATAACGTGAATGCACATACTGTGGCACCATAGCACTCTAACTGGAGGAATGCAGAGGACCTGCTTCAAAAGACCACTTCTCCTGCCAGCCAAAGATGGGCTCAAATAACAGCCAGTCTTCCACAGCAGGAATAATGAATAAACATAATGGCCAAGTGTCTTCGAAGGGTGCTCTTAAATAACAAGTGGTCTTTACAATAGGCATATGTAAATGTATTGTGGTATTTTGAAACCAGATCTGATTACACTGTGTACTCTCACAGTTATTCTGGTGCAAGTTTGAACTGTTCGGGCAAGAAAGAATGGACTGCATGCTACATGCCGAGTCATGTGTAAACACAGGAAGTTTAACTCTTTCACATCCTCTCAAGCACAAAGTTATCTTGACACTTAATAATGAAATCTGAATTCTAAGAAAAAAAATGATAATGTTTTGGCTTTCCCAAACGAAGGAATACACATATACAGAAAGGCTTAGCTTCTGTGTCCCTAATTTGGACAAAATACACTTCTGTTAATCTATAATAAAACCAGGGCATGAAAGAGTCAAGGCTTTGAGCAGATTAACCTGTATATTTGATCCAGCAATATGATACAGGTACTATTCCCTCTTACAGGGTGATAATCCCACCTACCTGAACCCCACTACACTAGCACCTGCTATTTAAGACTGCCCCTACTGATAACAAAAATGGTCTCATAATGAAGGTGGTCTTTAAATATGGGTGTATTTAATAGACAAATAGACTCTACTATCATGAAAGTGTTGTCTTAAAATATGAGGTCTCCAATATTAAGCGGTCTTTAGAGCGGACACCACTGTATATCAGTCTATTGAGCTGCTTATCTTATCAAGCATATGTAAGTTGGGACAATCTTTATGCATACAAACAATGTAGTAATCAGCCTCTGTGCACATATCAACTACTTGGCTCAATATGGTATAATAAGCACACTGATACATGTACATGTACTTCCAGGCACCTTTCTTGTTTTTTAACCACCAAACAGAATCTAATGAATTCAAATTGACAAACTTCATTTTAGACATCATGATGTACTATATAATGACCCGAATCATACATATGGCAAAATTTATCAGAATGTAAAGTTATTATTTATATCACAACTGTGCTCAATTGTTTGTTTGTATCTTTTGACTTTTATTGATTTCTTTCTCCTTTTTTTTTCTTTTTTTTGTGAAAGTAGAACATATGTTTTTAGACACAACAAAATTATGAAACTTAAACCATGAGAAAATGACTTTACAATCTAACTAGACTTAAAAAAAAGGGGTTCAGAAGATGAAACAAAATCAGCAGTTGCTGAAATTATTTTCTAGAGTGTAATGGAAGTCAAACAAGTGCTTAACAGCAAGTACCTTAACCCATTCCATACCAAATTCATACAAGATTTCCTTTTGATGCACTTTGAATCACATGAGAATTAATACAAGGCAGTGGCGATCTTTTTTCATCACCTGAGAGTTGCTTTAAAAAATTCTGCATAAAAAGTGTGTGAGCTCAGGTAGTTACAAGCCAACTGTAAAGTTGGTGATTTTTCTCATTTCGTGGCAAGTCATGCCCCAGCCTCTGCAAGGGCAGCCACAGCAAACATGCTGACTATGGCCTCTGCCAATGCGGTGTGGCATGGGTCAAGTGACCTGTATGCCACATTGTAGTGGCTGCACCTCCTATCATTATCATGAGTGTATGCGTATTCCAAAATTGTATCATGCTGTTGACTTTTTGCAGTTTAAATAGATCTGTTCTTTCCAGATGATTGCCCCACTTGGCACAAAATGACGAAACACCGCCGTGGTGCATAAAACTGTCTGCAGTGATATCCATACTATAAATCAAGCTGTACATGTACATTGAATGCTAAAGGGAAATCATACAAGGCTTACCTGGCTCTATGCGAGTGATCTTGGCTGATTCTGCAATCAGATCAGGTGGGCTTGCAACAGGTTTCATGCTGGCTTGCTGTTGTTTGCGTTCCTCATATCTTCTCTCACTGTCTGAGATGCCGACCTGGGTACTAGGCGTGGGAGTCAAGTCATCTGTAGCCCACTTTTTCTTTCGTACTTTCATCTGTTCTAGCACTTCCTTTCTCTCAACCTCAATCTCTTCTGACCTTTCTCCCCCATCTGACTTTCGCCTTACTTTAAAAGACATTTCTGTGTGTTCTACAAAGGACATCGCCTTTGACACAGGGTCTGAAACCCCAACTTTTTTGAGGCCTGTGCGGGGATCCATGCTGGATTGGTCTACCAGATCTGGATTGGTGGACTTTGAGTCCACATTTGGGGTCTCCTCACTCAGCAGGCTGGGCCCACTAGTCTGCTTGTCAACCCAGGATACATTCACGATATCTGGCTCTGTGCCAGTCGCACTACTCCTGTTTACATCCATTTCTCTGATAATCTCAGAATGTTTCACTTCTGTCCTACTGTCAACTCCAGCATCACAGTCAAACTGTTTGTGTTCAGAGGCCTCACAGGGAGGAGAGCTTGCTGGCAAAGGTGGGGGTGTGGCTTCAGGCAAAGGTGGGGGAATGGTTTCAGGTAAAGGTGGGGGTGTAGTTTCAGGTAAAGGTGGAGGCATATCTGTTCTTCTTGAGGGCACAGGACTGGCCTCCCAATGGGTGATCTTTGTCATTGTGATCATATCGTCATCACTGTAGTCCTCTCTGGCAGCATCCACTGACATGGGTATGCCAGAGGCAGTACAAGATTGCTGGTCTCCAGTGTGCACATCTTCTCTTTTTTTATCACTTTGGCCTGAAACTGACTGAAAATTTGCGTCATGTTGGTCCTCCTCAGCAAGATTTGATACATTTGGGGAGAAAGTTGCCTGAAATGCATTCTCACAGTCAGACATATCCGAGTCGTCAGAATGAGTCTGACCAGGAGAGTCTGGCACAGTCAGCCTGTCTGTGTTCTCCTTGTTCGTGTCACTATGATCGTCCAGATATATATTTATGTTGTAAGTGGGTGCCTTCTTGCTTTCCTCAGTGTCCTTAATCAAGTGTGGTTTCTCCAAATTTTCCTCTGTTTTTGTGTCTCGGCCAACATTACTCTTGTTTATCATGGGATTGAACTGGGGAGAATCAAGGTCAATGACAATCCTTGACCTTTGACCTCGCCCTTCACTGGCAGTCATTTTGCCATCCTTGCTGAATGAATCATCCAAAATCTTTTGAGACTCCATGTTATTAGAATCTGAATCAGTCAAGTCAGACTTTATGTTGGTATCTTTTGTTAGAGTGTTGTTTTTGTTTGAATCACCTGCCAAGCTTAGGTCAAATTCTTTACTTTCAGAGAATTCTGTAATATCCTCTGACAAAGGAGCCAAGGCACTCAAACAAAATTCCTTGAAGTCTGTCCCAAAGTCCAGGTTGTTGTTACTGCTCTGTGATTCTGTCACACTAATGACAGGCAAGGAGTTTGCTTTGCTACGTGGAGAAACAGATGATGCAATTTCTGCTGGAATTGTTTCATCAAATGTTGCGTGCTTCTGTCTTGTGTCCTTGAGCTTGACTTTGCGAGATCCCCCACGTCTACGTGGTGGTGCTACAGGACCATCTTCACTGGAAAGCTCTGGTGACGGTGTTGTCCTTGGTGAGAATACTGGCTCGGACACAGCTCTCGCTCGTCCGCTTGATTGTACAATGTTTGTTTTGTCTCTCAGCACTACCTTGTTTTCAGTTTCACATGATGAAGAGGATTGGTCAGGTGGTGGTGGAACTACAGTGTCCTCTGGTGGTGGTGACTTGACAGGTCTAGTAGGTGAAGGTGACTTTGCTCTGGTTGGTGATAGTGGCTTATCAGGTCTAGCAGGTGAAGGTGATGTAGTTCTGGTAGGTGATGGTGATGTGGAAGGTCTAGTAGGTGAAGGTGATGTAGTTCTGTTGGGTAATGGTGGCTTATCAGGTCTAGTTGGTGAAGGAGACTTTGTAGTTCTGGTAGGTGAAGGTGACGTGGCAGGTCTGGTGGGTGAAGGTGATGTAGTTCTGGTGGGTGATGGTGGTTTATCAGGTCCAGTGGGTGAAGGTGATGTGGCAGGTCTTGGGGGTGAGTGTGATGCAGGTCTGGTGGGTGACAGTGGTTTCGTAGGTCTGGGTGTTGATGGACTGGGATGCCTAGCTGGGGAGCTCTGTGTTCTACTCAATGTACTGCTGGTCCCAACAGGTAACTGTTGTCCTGGCAAGGGAGGTGATGTTGAACTGCGGGGCCTTGCAGGTGAACTGGCAGTTCTGTGTAGGTCAGTAACTGGTTGGTCTGGAGAGCTGCCTCTGTCAGGTGATGTTGATGACTTTCCTGGTGAGGATGTTTGTGAGATGGGTATGGGGGCTTGTGATGCTGGAGGGGTTGGGGCTTGCCTTTTCTTTGAGCTGTTTCTCCTTGGTGGCCTGGTTGGGGATGCTGCCAATGCAGGTGTGCTCCTGCCTGAGGAAGGTGTAGATGGAGGACTGGCAGAGCGTGTTGATGACTCTGAATTGCTGTCAGTGATTGATGATGATCGAGCTTTTTCTCTGTCCTCTGGAGAGAGGGTACGACCCAATGATGGGGGTGCTGGTGCAGCACCCTTTGCTGATCGTTTAGTTGGTGACCCTCGTCTGGGTGGTCTTGAGGGTGAAGAAGGCAATGGTGGCTTGGAGCAAACTATAAGCTTTTCATCAACATCTGTTTCTTCCTTTTTTGCAGAAGAATCTGACCTAGAAATTGATTGACTTTGCGCTGCATTGTCCTCTGAAATTGATAATGTTGGTTGGCTTTCAGCACTGTTTTTTCCCTCTGTGTCCGACTCTTTGTCAACCACTTCAATATCTCTTGTGATTTTATCTAATACTGCACTGGTATCTGATGGTGTCAATGTCTCTGTGCTTGAATTGAAGTCGACTGAACTGGACAGTTCTTGTGAAGCTCCATTTGATTCTAGTTTCAAACTGTCACTCCTTGTGATCAAGCTGTCGGAGGCTGGACCCTCAACAGACCCAAAATCAACACTGCTCTTATCTGTACTCTGCTCAACTTTAGTCTCTGAGAGAGTTTCAAGTGACCCTGTTACATGTGAAGTTTTTGCACTATTAAGTAGCTTGTCTTCCAGCAGCAGCTTGTTACTCAGCTCAGCTTTGTGAGCCTGAGATGGAACAGAGTCACAAGTCTCAGTGGAGATTTCTGACACACCTGAATCTGAAGTATCAAGGTCCTCAACTATAGCCTTATCTCTGCTGATTGAGCGTCTTTTTTCAACTTTTGACTGTGTACTTTCTACATTGTATCCTTTGGAAAATGCATATGACCTGAGTGAAAGTGGATCATCTGTATCAGGTCCCGTTAAATCGTTCCAGGAGCCACTGAAGACAGCTTCCTGCTCCTGTTTTGTATAGCCAACTGAGTGGCGAACACTGTCAATATCTCGCTGAGATGCTCGTTTTCTAAAGTCTCTATCACTGTATCTTTTGGAATGAGATTCGTCAGGGCTGCCAGTCGTACTGGCTGCGTATGAGCGGCTAGAAGTAGAAGACTCTATCTCCCCATCACGTATGGGAGAAAGGTTTCGTTCCTGTCTCAAGCTGAACTGTATGTCATCTGTGTTATTATCAACAGACCTGCGTTTGGCAAGATTTTCACGGGCACCTCTTCTAGATAGATAATCTCCATATGCATAACTCCTCCTCCGCGTGCTTACATCCTGGTCCTCCCCATCTTGCCCATGCTCAGAGCCAGCATGTCGTCTGGTTAACTCTCTATGAGGGTCCTCTCTGCCACGTGGGTGAGCATCGTAATCCTCTGGATTTCTCTGCAACATACAACAATTTGGCATTAACAACTGTGGTGATCCATCATCAATACAATGAACCATGAAACAATTTTTGGCCAGGATGCATACCTGTCAAGTAAACCTCTTTTTTGTCATACTTTTCTGAACTTTTCAACCAAAATTTAGCCTGTGCTGGACAGTCAACTGTATGAAAATCCATTCACTTCTGCATTCTCAGTTAAACATCAAATCTCCCCATAGCTGCAAAAAATCCAATTTCTTGTCACAAGATGTTGAAAGGTATGCAAGTGTTTAAGTTAATGTGAAAAAATAAAATTTGTCAAAAAATTTTGACAAAGGGTTTCCTGCAATGACAAAGTAAACAATTGTCCTTGTACTGTCCGTGTTATAACAGACCAGTTCATGGGACACTCAGCTTTCACTCATCCACATTGTTAAATGCAACAGTCCCACACATCTGCATTATACTAACATAGATATTAGGCCATTCACACCCTAACATTAGCAGGTTTTACTCTTGGAATCATTCCTGTAAGTCAATAGTGCCTGAGCTTGAAGCCTGTTTCGCCAGCACAACACTGCAGATGTACAGAAAACTCCTCCATACAGTAAACTGGACATCATCTGTGTGTGTGCATTATTCATCTATTTTGTGGGGAAAAAAAACACCTGCTACATTCTTTCCATGAGCCCAAACACTTACAAAAAAAAAGAAGAAGAAGAAGAAGAAAAAGAAAGAAAGTCAAATCTTGTGCAAGGCATGTGAATTTGATAACTTATATAATCCTTTTTTTTTTTTTTATATTATCCAGATGTTATAATATACACAAAAATCACGATTTACCAGCTTCATGTCCAAAAAGTTGGCAGCTAGGGGGTGTTATTTTCAGAATTGAATATCACTCTCCTGTGTGTCATTGGCCGCACGTAAATATTAGTCATATGCATATAATGTGACCCAAATATTTTCATTCAGTCCAAACCAGCCAGGAAACTACATGTTTAGGACTTGCATTTGCAAGCAAATTTTATGATAAATGCAACTGAAAAAGGCCCAACATTAATATCTAATTGGCAAATCAGAATTTCAATTAACCTAAAATTTTGGCCAACAATTTCGACATGATAATACCTAATCCTTGATGGAAGAAAGAAAGAACAACAAAACCGTTACTTCAGGTCCTTGGTGTTACAATGCTGAAAATGAATCTGAACATGAACATTAGAACATGAATGCTCATAGGATGGAATATACAGTAATACTTCAGACAATGCTGTCTGCAACCATGGTGTAGTCCTCATACAGGTCGAGGTACAAACCTACCTGTCCTCTGGTAACACAGCAGCATATAACCACACTCTACACCACACATATAATGAGATACCTGTAAATATATTTACCTGGATGTCCCCAATAACTAACACTATGGCTCAATACATGTATATCAACATGATGTCATGGTCATGAATATCTGATCCCCTGTTCCAGCCCCATGCAATGACATGCCGAAGGGTAACTCAGTTTGTGTGTGTGTGCTTCATGATTTATAATTCTGATATATCCTGAATGCTCCAACCATTGTGTAACTTGTAGTAACATGTGATCCTGCATTGTGTATATTCAATACAGAGGACCATAAGTCCCAATCCAAGCCCAAAGTATCAACAATGACGGCAGCTCTCAATGATGAAACTAAATGGTTCAAAAACTTGTGGCCTTTGTGTATCTCTCTGAAGTAAGTCACATGCAGAGCTTTGGTCCTGCAGAATGTGTTAATTGTACCACTGGTAACAGGTGTTCCTGTCACCATGGATACCAACCTATACTTACCAAAACTTTCAATACCCACAAGGAGGATGGAGGAAGCCCCCTACAATATCCTTCATTCCCATACACTCAGTCTGCCAGCAAAATCTAGACATGTTTTATCACCAAAAGACAGATCCCAACGAAGTTCCCAAACAATATGTCTTACTTCTCAGAAGCATCCATTAATGATGAAACCAAGATGGTCAATATCACTTCAGATACACACTAATATAAATTTAGCATTTGAATACATGTAATTAAAGTCTGGCAGGCATGTATATGGTAACATCTTGCCTACATAATTGATCGGGACTTCTGCAATTAATGCATTGGACCCTCTAGGCTGTAAACTTGCGTGACCACCAACACTTATTTACAGCACTAGGAAATGATAATGTCATATATTATTGCCAAAACTAAGCCAGTCTGATATAAGCAAAGGTTTTCTTTTTCTCCTGTTACCATTTCAGACGAAATTGTGATGCAATTACGAACATGCACGAAGTGCCCTCCATGTTGACCTGAACTGTCAGGCTGGGTGGAGTGTTTCCATGAAACAAAGGCTGTCTTTGTTTTCTTGCCCACAGCATTCCTGAATTGGACTTCCATGATACCTTGCTGCAGGTTGGGCAAAAGTCATCAAACTTGCACTGAAGAAGCTATTGACGAAGTTTAAATTCCAGGTCATTCTATAAAGAGTTAAAAACACAAAACTGTCTTACTGCCCTGCATTACACTGTAAAAAGTAATTCAAACTCTTTTCCCATTAAATCTGGCTTCATTTTCAAAGACACATGTATCTTTTCGATCCAACTCCATTGTCAGTTCTACACAGAAGTGGCATGTTAAGACACTTGCCGTGACCCTCTAAAATATTTTATTTTCCACCTAACGTAGAGAGTAAAAGGAACAGAGAGATATATTCCAAGCTGTTGTGTCTGGTCTCTTTTTTACAAATGTGGATCCCAAGGCAAGTGCTACCAGGCATGCCTGTCAAAGTAATTCATCACCATCTTTACTGTGTGTTCCTCTCCACTTTAACTCTCTTGATACTAGAAACAGGTTTTCCAGGAATCAGATGTTGAATTCCCAGTACAAAGAAATGTCTAACATACCAGCACTCCCAGTTTGAAGTCAGTGTTTTCTGCATTGCCGGGCAAGTCATGCTGCAGCTGCCAACTGCAGCTGAAGCAGGCTTTGTTGGGCAATGCCAAACCTCTGACTGAGGCCCTGACTAATGCAGTAATGACCAGCTGATAAATGAGTTAACGGGACCTTCACCCACTTATCTTCTTCATATGCTTCCTTCTGGACATCGATCACAGGCATCACTTTTTCATCCAGACATACGCCACACATACATATGCATAAGTTTACCTCATTTAGACATATGCTGCTTGTTCACATGCATAAGTTCATATGGTCACACCTTACTGATGCCACATTATGGCACCTGAAGAAAAATGATTCAATGTTTTGACTCCTTCAGGCAACACGTCTTCAACTGCACATTGTACATTATTACTGCCTACTGTAAAAGTTGGAGGTGAGGTATGGGACCTAGGGCTAAGTGTTCTGTAACTGTCTTCATGATCTATAAACCCATAACTGCATTCTCTTTCTCCATAAGTTGCTTCCAGTCTGTATGGCTTACGTCAACAAAACATATTTTTCCAGACGTCTTCTTGTCTTCAATAGCTATCACAAGGTGTGCCATCAGAATCAACCAGCCAGCATTACAAGTGGAAACTAAAATTCGTATTTAGCAATCTTCAAACTGGACCTAGCTGGAACTGTTTGTCATTCTGCATACTGGGGTGGCTTTATCAACCCATACCCCAGCTGTTCTCCTGCAGCTGAATCATGCAGTGAGCAAAGCAAACACACATCTGACTTTAACTCTCTCATTGACCAAAGGTGACATGCTTTGAATCATCATAATAATCCCATACTCGCATTCCTTGTTACCCAGCCTTTTATTTCAGTACCAGCCTACAACTGTAGACAACATGAGTGTGATTTAGGTCAATGGCTTTCCTTGGCATTCTTTACACCCAAAGCACTGAGGAAAGCTGTTGATTAAATCAAAACTTTATACAGAGAGATATAAGCTAAGACTGTCCACAGACTGATTAGAAGGAAAGCTCTTTTTATAGGAAGTCTCATTTTTTAAAATTGTGGTACATATAAGGGCAAATGAGACATATGGATTGAGATAAACTGTTATGATACTGGCAGTCTTTCATGCCTGGTGCCTTCCCAGATATTAACTTTTAGGTTACCATAAATGGTTAAAAACAATACATGTACTATAACTAATTGTCCTGGTGCTGAATGGGGTCACCATGGACTTTTTTCCTGGATCCATATTCTTTTCTACCCTGGATCCATGTTCCCTGGTACTTGAGACTGTCAGATGTTCTGGTGTTTTCCCTTGTCTGTACTTACATCTATGATGCTTGCAAATCATCCATGTAGAAGAACCATTAAATAATCAATCTTATCTATTTTTCTTTTGTCTTACCCACATAATCTCACAGCAAGATCTTGTCACATTAGTCACGTTATGGTTAAAGGAATCTATAAGTGGTGACAACTTGTGGCTTCACAGCACATAACTCACCCGATTGGTTTAGAGGTTTGAATATGAATTTGTACTGAGTTGCGCCACCAATTGACCAATATGCCGCCTTATCGTGCCCTGTCTGTTTTTTGCTGACACTGTTATTGTAGTTATTGTAGAGGTGGTTTCACATTAAACTTGCATAAGAACACATATTAGATGTATATTCCTATGACATGGTGCTAGAGACTTACCATGATTGGTGGAAAAGACGCAACACTGCACAGCCTTGCCCACTTGGACACCACCCATAAAATTCCTTCGTTATCCTCGACATATTCTCTAAACAATCTATTCGACTTCTTGGATGATTTGACACTTTTTCTTCTCTTGACACTCAGTGTGCGAAAACAACCTTTCCTGAAGCTCATTTTGACATGAATCTGTGATGACATAAGACATAAGACTGTTATATTACAGAGTATGTCTGAGTTTAGGCATAATCAGGTACACTGTAACACACATCTCATCTTGTACCTCCTAACGTCAACAAAACAATGGAAACACAGTGCAGGTGTGAGCTGCGCCAGGCACTGGGACTAGGGAGGTGCTGCAGCTGTTTCTTGACAAGCACCATACCTACACCTTCCAAATCTGTAGCCTGTCAAATACCTCACTGTCACAACCCAAGCCATATGGCTGCCCCCTAAATCATACGTAAACACGTACATAGAGCAGACCTGGTCACATGTTGTGGTCCTATACAACTAGAGTCAAAAGTTGTACACATAAATGTGCGTGCACTGCATGGGTACCCTCATACTCACCTGGCGTACCAATAGTTTACGTGTTACATCCTCATAACACAGGTCCCCACATTAGCCACCTCCCTGTGTGACAGGTTACACATTTCCTTGTCTGTATGACTCAATAACAAAATACCTTGTTTACTTGTCTGTGCAGCATACCAATCACAGATATTTGCTTGCCTGCATTACAGACCACTTGTGACATTAATTTTATTTGCCAATACCATAGATCTCTTGCTTTTACAGTAAAGACACCTGCCAGCAATCAAAAACACCACCTGTTACACCTTAATGGCAATGAGTTTGTTTCAAAGTGTCCTTAACTTTTTTTTTTGGTCTTTTTTCATTTTCAATACTGCATATGTTCCCCTGAAGCTTAAAAATTTCTCTTGAGGGCAATGCTTACAATTCAGCCTATGTTTCAAAATTTTCATTTTCAATTGCCATTTGAGACACTGATTCTGTAATTCTATCTTTCTTCTTTCAAAACTTCTTCATTCTGGTTTTATTTTCATGACTTTATGGTATAACTATAAGGGAAAGAAGTAAAATTTTACAATTAAAACTACACAAAATCAATTCACAGCATTTTGCTTGACTACACCCCAGATTTTCCCTCCCCTTTTTAGAATTTTTCCTGTGACCCGAGGGTGTTTTAAGTTCATTGAGGAGGAGCAAATTTAAGTCTTTTATGTAGGAAGTTGCTGTCCCTGTATTTATTGGTGGGGACTGAAATGCCTGCCCCAGACATGGCACACAAGGGCAGTATGTCTGCCCTAGATGTGGCACACAAGGGCAGTATGTCTGCCCTAGATGTGGCACAAAAGGGGAGTATGCCTGCCCCAGATGTGGCACACAAGGGAAATATGCCTGCCCTAGATGTGGCACACAAGGGAAGTATGCCTGCCCTTCACATGGCACACAAGTGCACTATGTTTGCCCTAGATGTGACACACACGGACAGTGTGCCTGCCCTTAATGTGACACACAAGGGCAATATGCCTGTCCTAGTTGTGGCACACAAGGGCAGTATGCCCGCCCTAGATGTGGTACACAAGGGCAGTATGCCCGCCCTAGATGTGGTACACATGGGCAGTATGCCTGCCCTAGATGTGGCACACAAGGGCAGTATGCCTGTCTTAGATGTGGCACACAAGGGCAGTATGCCTGCCACCGATGTGGCACACAAGGGGAGTATGCCTACCCTAGACGTGGTACACAAGGTGAGTATATTCTCCAGCTTTATGGATCAATGTCTCTTCATTAATATCATCCATAACTTTGTCACCAGCTGATATTCACATCTGTCTATAAGCCATCTTTTTACTGTGATTCAAACAATAATGACACGTAACTCATAACAAGTTGTAATCTTGGGTATCCCCTTCTCTATGAGAAAGTATGAAGTCATTTATTGGAGTTCACACTGGATCAAGGAGGATACAATATCAACCAAACTGCCACAAATCTTACATAAACTACAACCTTTACAGCTATTCCAACCCACACTATTCAATATCTCCTACAGCTAGGTAATGTATAAGGTGGGGGGGGGGGGGGAGGGGAGATGATGTTGCCACTATATTGCTACATGTATTGATATGTGTATAAATTCTTGGCAGTCTCATAATGGTAACATTAACCTCAGGTGAGAAGGTCTAGCAGCCAAGTAAACTGGACTGTAGGTGGCACTATTTTGCTACTTCACACCTGTCAAACAACATATATATACCTAAATTCCAGCCCTAACAGTGATGTTGTATCTTATTTCATGTATACACATGCCATATGTCAATCATGACATGCCAAGCAGACTGTCTATATGTGGTTCTTCCATTGATTGTTCTATAAGTACAATATAGCAGTTTTATTTGCACTTGTATGTATGCTTATACGCTTTGAAGTATATACAATGTTACAATTCCTATGATGTCATCTTCTAATATCCCTGTTCATGAATGCATGGTAACAAGAAAAATGCCAGACCACGTCTTTTTTCAGTTATTAATTTTCCTTATTATAGGAAAAACTGCTTACATTCCTGTGTACAGACTGTGCAAATGTATAATTAGGCCATATGACTACACAGATTCTACCTGTAAATACATGTTTGAAATACAACTGGATTACCTTGGTGGCACCTCCAAGCTAAACACATACAACTGGTATCTAGTAAATATCCAAGAGACACTGTTGATCAGAATTGAAGAGACATGTTTGTCAGAAAGACTCACCTGACCACCTGGCCACCAGCAGCTTTACCTGAGCCACATTCCTGTGCGGCATGTTATAGCACACACTTTATGATGAACTTATCAATTTTTCATACACAGTCTTAATTGGCTGGCCACCAGGTGATTCAAAGCACAGCAGTGTGGTGCCATATACATATGTACACATGCAAACTCTTTCCTAGCATATACCAACACTTGGAATTCTCTCTGGCTTTCAGTGCCTGTCAGAAGGTAGGAATTGTTGCCTGAAGTCTTGTGAACTCGTTAGGATTTTGTCCCTAATGCAAGAGGTGAACTTTGACCCACAAAGTTTCCAAGTCATTTACCCGAGAGAATTTTGATCATAAATATTCTGCTGTCATTTCTTCAACACTTGAGAGGATCCTGATCTCCTTGCTTTGATAAATTCTAGACACGTGTAGGCTTAATTGATGAAAATGTGAAGTACTGTCGATTTACATTTATAAATCAATAGTCAGTGCATATTGCTTCCTGACATCACTCATTGTGATATTGCTTGACGAATTATATGCTGCACTTTAGATGCTGCTCCTGGTGACTGTGTCCATATATAGTGGCCATAACATTCTATATCTAGGCAACTCACTTTTATACCAATTAAACTTAGCAAACAGCAAAGTAGCTGGGTGAAATGTGTTGCCTTATTTTTTCATACATTTACATTGTTCCTGAACCAAGGAGCCTTTCTTGAAAAATATTGGCACAAACAGAATGAGTAAAAATGTGTTCTGTACCAGAGTGCAAATTAGCACACACCCAATAAAAACTAGAACAGACTGATTTTCCAACAGAAAATCAAATGTCTCCCTGTGGAACACTAACGTCTCTGTATAAGCTACAGGTGATAACAAATTACAAATGACCAAGTTTGCTTGAAAATTATAATCCTATTTTAGCTCTCACCTAGATACATTACTCTAGCAATTTTCATCAAGTTCTTCAAGACTTATTGCAGAGAAACCAATTTCACATAAATGACCCTGTGACCTTGAAAATTAGGTCAAGGTCACCCAAATACACTCCCAACCTTGGTCTTACCTTGATACATAATCCTACCAAGTTTCATCAAATTCCATCAAGTTCTTCATGAATTATCGAACGGAAACCAATTTCACATAAGTGACCCTATAACCTTGAGAATTTGCTCAAGGTCATCCAAATACAATCCCAACCTAGGTCTTGCCAAGATACATAATCCTACCAAGTTTCATCAAATTCCATCAAGTTCTTCATGACTTATCAAACGGAAACCAATTTCACATAAGTGACCCTGTGACCTTGAGAATAAGGTCAAGGTCATCCAAATACAATCCCAACCTAGGTCTTGCCTAGATACATAATCCCACCAAGTTTCATCAAATTCTGTCAAGTGTTCAAGACTTATCGCACGGAAACAAAGTGTAGAAGAAGAAGAAGAAGAAGAGGAGGAGGAGGAGGAGGAGGAGGAGGAGGAGGAGGAGGAGGAAGAGGAGGAGGAGGAGGAGGAGGAGGAGGAGGAGGAGGAGGAAGAAGAAGAAGAAGAAGAAGAAGAAGAAGAAGAAGAAGGAGGAGGAGGAGGAGGGGGAGGGGGAGGGGGAGGGGGAGGGGGAGGAGGAGGGGGAGGAGGAGGAGGAGGAGGAGGAGGAGGAGGAGGAGGAGAAGGAGGAGGAGAAGGAGGAGGAGGAGAAGGAGGAGGAGAAGGAGGAGGAGGAGGAGGAGGAGGAGGAGGAGGAGGAGGAGGAGGAGGAGGAGGAGGAGGAGGAGGAGGAGGAGGAGGAGGAGGAGGAGAAGAAGAAGAAGAAGAAGAAGAAGAAGAAGAAGAAGAAGAAGAAGAAGAAGAAGAAGAAGAAGAAGAAACGGGCACTAAAACAATATGTCCCCCGGCTTCCACCGGCAGACATAAAAATCTTTCCAGACTTTCATTTACATCTTGCATATGGCTCCTTGTTCACTATCTATTGCTGTTCTCAAGACATCACAACATAGTAAGCTGTTGGAAGATATAAAACTTACTGTGCACATTTGAAAAGATATTTTCTAGCCCATGCTTTTAACTCTCTGGTGTAGCTACATAGAGGAGGCAAATGAGACAGGGAGCATACTGATTGCAAACCATCTTATGAAAGGCTGATTTATATTCAAACTATAAATTTTGTACTTACAACCACATATCACAATTCATATCATGTATTGTCTTTAACCCTTTCCTCCTTTAACTGGCCAAAACCGGCTGGTGGTCAAATGTCATCTGCTTCAGTGTTTTCAACTACTTTCAACAGTAATGAAAAACAATTTGACTGGGAATTGTAAATGAGACATAACAAGATCACATGCCCTGGTCAACAGCTTTCCTTGGCATGGGTTGGGCAAGTGCCCAACCCATGCAAAGGAAAGCTGTTGACTCAGCCTTAATTCAAGGGGAAAAGGGTTAATGCTAATCAGGCTGTGCTTTGGTAGGAATCTGTATATTAATTTAAAACCAAAGTCTATTTCATAAAACTACCAGAATATTTGTAACCATAATATAAACTAACACATTTAAAATTGAATATGCAAGATTTCTTTCCACATCCTATTCATAGCAATGTAGTATTTACAGTATACAATTCTTGTCATATTCTATACAAGTATACATGTACATATGAGAACAGTTGCCAAATTTTTACAAAGTTTCAAGTAAATGAGATCCAAAGAAAGGCATATGAACTTGTGCACCTCGGGCCAGCCAGGTATGTGTGCACACACAGGTCTGCTGTGGGTGACATGCACACATATAATACTTGGACAGCTGCCACAGAAAACTGAATACTGTATTGAAAGCAGTCTCCCGAGGTTTTAACTGACATTTGTCAATGCTGCAAGAGGCCATCAGGTTGACCTTGCAAGTTTTCAATTTCAGTGACTGTAACTTCAAAGAATTGAAGGCAGTGATCTGTGACTCAATGAGACACGTATTCCTTACCCAAGGCAAGGCAAGCAAAGCAATACATGACTATGGTGTTAATGACTTTCCTCACACTCTCATCCCATGCATTTTCTTTCATACCAGATGTTGTTGCCAGTGATGATGATGATGATGATGATGATGATGATGATGATGATGATGATGATGATGATGATGATGATGATGATGATGATGATGATGATGATGATGATGATGATGATGATGATTATTATTATTATTATTATTATTATTATTATTATTTGTAAGTTTAGTTGCAACTTGGTGGCCACCAAATTGCTGGAGATAACAGCAACATACAGTCTTAAGCTATCAGTCACAAGTAAAAGTACATGCCATAGAATAGATCACCACAACTGGCTCTGGTCTCATATGGCTACAGTACAAAGTCTGTAAATTTATCAACAACCTTCAGCAGCCCTGGTCTCATAGAGCCACAGTACAAAGTCTGACACTGATCCTGGTCTCACATAGCCACAGTACAAGTCTGTCCATTATCTATTACTGATAGTGGCTCTGGTCTCACAGTACTGTATGATTGTTTATGAGATATAAGGTTATGGTTCGATTGCTTGAGAGATAAAATCACCAGCTTTCAGTGTCATTCTAATCACTTGTGTATGATTCAGCTTCCTTCCATGATGAAAAGAGGGGTCTCCTAGGAGACTGCATGCACACTAAAGACCTGAGGGGGCCTGCAGTAGGTTTCCTGCTTAACCATAAGTGCTCCAAGACTATGAGTCTCTTCTGGCCTAAGCCTGATGGCAATCATGTTGATTAAGATTTCTAGTACTGTGATAGGCATAGATGTACAAGTCAGTACAGTCTCATATACTATAAATGTACTTATTTTCGCATGTATAAATTTTCACAGTTTTTTCCTTTCACACATCTCATTGAATTTTTAATTTCACTATTTTTGAAATAATTCCTATTAAATCAATGTTAAACTGCTATTTCATTGTATTTTTATTTTCAGTTTTGTGCCATCAGCAAAATCAATGAAAATAGAAATACAGTGAAATAACTAGAACAGACTGATTTTCCAACAGAAAATCAAATGTCTTCCGGTGGAACACTTACGTCTCTGTATAAGCTACGGGTGATACCAAATTACAAATGACCAAGTTTGCTTGAAAATTACAATCCTATTTTAGCTCTCACCTAGAAACAGTACTCTAGCAATTTTCATCAAGTTCTTCATAACTTATTGCACAGAAACCAATTTCACATAAATGACCCTGTGACCTTGAAAAGTAGGTCAAGGTCACCCAAATACAATCCCAACCTTGGTCTTACCTTGATACATAATCCTACGAAGTTTCATTAAAGTCCATAAAGTTCTTCGAGACTTATTGCAAGGAAACCAATTTCATATAAGTGACTCTGTGACCTTGAAAATTAAGTCAAGGTCAGCCAAATACAATCCAAACCTAGGTCTTGTCAAGATACATAATCCTACCAAGTTTCATCAAATTCCATCAGGTTCTTCATGACTTATCAAACGGAAACCAATTTCACATAAGTGACCCTGTGACCTTGAGAATTCACTCAAGGTCATTCAAATACAATCCCAACCTAGGTCTTGTCTAGATACATAATCCTACCAAGTTTCATCAAATTCTGTCAAGTCCTTCAAGACTTATCGCACGGAAACCAAGTGTTGAAGAACCTGAACAACAACAACAACAACAAGCTGAAGAAGCGGAAGAAACCGGCACTCAAACAATATGTCCCCCGGCTTCCACTGAGAGACACAGGTAAAAGGCTCCGAAACATGTTGAGTAGTTACCCGCTGAAGACCCTTTAATTTATTTGGGCTGATACAGCCTATGTCAAAATTTTACAGAGGAACGTGTGCAATATAGACAATAGTAATTCCATATGTATACAGGTTAGACAGGGACAGGTTAGCTTATGGAGAGTAAAGAGTTCGAACTGCGGAATAGGATATTGACTACTAGGAAGTGGTTCTGGGCAAAAAGACACAAATACAATAAAAACAATTTACAGTAATTTATGAGCTATACCCACAGCGGACCTGGTCATGCAGCCATAGTCCATTTTTCAAGCGCTTAATCTGAATCTACATCTTAAAGGTTAGCTTGATTTGGCATGTTTCAAATTAGATACACTCATGGGTTGCTCTAACCATATTGCCCACTTTAAAGAATTTTAGATGAGAAAATAATATTTTTATTCACACTTTTACAAAACAAGAGGACTGTAACAGTCCTGTGCTTAGCTGACATGTACATATACCCTTGCGATTTTTTAAGATTTGCCCAAAAAGAAACAAAGAAATTGATTTTAAAAAAAGTCAAAAAATCAATGGAGCATGACCATTTGAACAAATCTGGTTGAAACCCACCCAAAGTACATTACCACCAACTTTGAAGTCAATATGGATGACCGTTTCAGAGATGAAGTCAAAAATGTGAATTAGCATTAGAATGTCCATTGATTTGCATAGTAATCAATAGGAAAGGTGCATTTACCGATAAGTACCCGAATTCAAACAATTGTTAAAAATCAGGAATCCGCAGCATTCCCACCTAGTGAACAAATTTGTTTGACCCTTCTACATGGAACATATCCACCAAGTTTCAGCTTAATCTAAGTGAAGAAGTCGAAAATAGCAATAACATATAAAAAATTACGAAAAATTTCAGCGCCACCTGGTGAACAAATTAAGAACTAAGAGTCCCCAGGAGTGTTCCAGTGTGATATCAAAGGGTGAGCGGTTTCAGAGAAGATTTTTTAAGATTTTTTTTTATATTTTATGATTTTTTGGAACCCCAAAATATCATAAAATATATAAAAAAATCATTGGAGTGTGACCAATTCAGCAAACTGGTAAAGACCCACCCAAGGTACATTGCCACCAAGTTTGCAGTCAATCTGGATGACGGTTTCAGAGTCGAAGTAAAAAATGTGAATTAGCATTAGAATGCCCATTGACTTCCATAGTAATCAATAAGAAAGGTGTGTTCACCAACAAGTGCCCGAATTGAAAAAAATTGTTAAAAATCAGGAATCTGCAGCATTCTCACCTAGTGAACAACATTTTTTGGCCCTTCCACTAGGAACATATCCACCAAGTTTCAGCTTAATCTGAGTGATGGTTCTGGAGAAGAAGTTGAAAATAGCAATACCACACAAAAAATCATAAAATAGAAAATAATCGCAGTGCCACCTGGTGAACAAATTCAGAACTAGGAGTCCTGGGGTGTGTTCCTGTGCCATATCAAAGCAATTGGGTGAGCGGTTTCAGAGAAGATTTTTTAAGATTTGCCCCAAAAAAGAACAAAGAAATTTATAAAAATAAAAAAAAAATAAAAAAATTAATGTAGCGTGACCATTTGAAAAAACTTGGTAGAGACCCACCCAAGACATATCCCCATTGTGGGTGGACAACAGACCTTCGCAAAAGCTTAATTGAATGACATGTTAGCTGAGCTAAAAAACCTATCTGTGCTCAATCGTTGCTTTCCATTCATTTCTGACAACCTCAAGTGCAAAAGGTTAGTGATGCGACAAATGCAACACCACTGGCTGACAGGGAAGACTCCATGCTAGCAAGCTACGGCTGTCCAGTATAACTTCATAAACAGGATTAAAAATCCATGTGGAAATATTCATTTTTATCCCTGTTTCTGTCCAGGATGGGTTGGTGTTGCATGCATATTATTTCCTACCACAAAGCATGGGTATGATGCCTGACGATCACGGGGGACGTGCTGATCACATCACTGTCACAGACATGGCCATATGCTCATTTCTCACAAAATCAGCAATTTTTGAGAAATTTAAGTACACAAATGCCAAACCGGTATTCATCTAGTACTTCACGAGCCATATATAAGAAAATATTCCATGTGCCTTTAACAAGCATTCTTTATTTCCAAAATACTAGTAATAACCCGCATATTCACATAGGTACGAAAACCCATATCTCACCATATCTAAGTATGCAGTTGTGACGGGAAATCGATATGCATGTCTCGTGTTAGCTTGTTTACATTCCCAAAGACTAGAAATTATGGAAAGCGTGGATCCATGTTGCTACTTACAAAGTATTACATTCTAACAAAACATTAGTGTATTTAACCATTTTGATTCAATTGATGGTAAAAAAATGGGTGGAAAACAAGGACAAACAAGGACCAATCTTGTTCCATACCCATGTCTAGGGTTGAACAGTCTACAACAGGTGCCTGGGTTGAGTTAGCTGGCCACTGTCATGTGTATGTCCAATAGGAGAGGTCAAAATTACCTATTCTATGTGTATGCAGCTGAACACACGATCTAATACACAGAATTCTTCAGGGCTACAGATGTGTGTTCCCATTGGATTGTATGTTAAATTAATCTCAAATTAAAAGACTACTTTTAAAGCTGCAAGAATAAAATTTACGTGAACATTTCAACTATGTACATAATTTTACCACACAAATTTTGCTGTTTCTGCAATGAGTGCTTTTAAAGTTATTTAGCGGTAAATTACAATGGAAAGTAATGGGAATACACAACTCTAGCCCTGAATGATTAAAATGCTCTCTACAGGAGAGCAGTAGAAGCTTCTGTTCTTGCTCTCCCCTATTAACTGTAAATTGCCAGGTGTGTAATTCCATAACCAGATACCACTTGTTTGGATAGCTACCACTTTCATGCCTCATCTACATAGCTGCCAAGACCAGTGGGCGGCTGGCCTTCGATCTCTTTCAGTCATGTACCACTGCTTGTGACAGTCCACAGCTAGCTCCCAATAACGGGGTGTAAAAAATCTCATCTCATTGTGTCTTTGGCCTCAATATTGACCCAGAAAATAGGTCAGTCAGAAAAAAATATTTACCAGTGCTACATAATGGATACAATCTGAAATAAAGATCATAAGCAGATGTATTGATGTGTACGGAAACATAAATTACAGCCATCCAAGGGCCACAAAGTCACTGCTGGGTATGAGTTTTGATATTGAAAGCCATTCATAAGCAAAAACTGATATTTAATCATCCATACAGATAGGAAGGGAAAATTAACAGTTTGTACAGACTTTTACATACAGAAGCTGTGGGCCGTTGCTGTTTCCATGAATGCAAGAATTTGAAACACTACAAGACCAGGCCCATCCTAACATAATTCAACTTTATTGTATGCATGTTTGTTCTTGTTAAATGAAGTCTAGTAATTTTTTACAGGACATATCTCTTTTGCAACAAATTATCATTACCCAGATGGCAAGCTGGGATGTCTGGCTGTTGCAGGACTACAATCCGGCAGTACTAATGACAGCAGGGTTCTGGGCATCTGGCTCATGTCTGTAAGGCTGAATGATCTTTTCCTCTGGTACTACAGATTTTCTTATTAATTCTTCTTCCTCCTCATCAGACCACTTACATGAAAAACTCAATTCTGAGTCTCCGAAATCACTATTCTCTGCTGTATCTGTCATGACTCTTGGCTATAACTGAAGGCACTCTGACTTATAAAACATTCACCCTAGCCAGTGGGATGGATGTGTTTGTGACGTCACCAACACTTTCCCACATCGGGCCATGTCAGAGAAAATTCCTGTGCTTTCATGTAACAAAAGTGGCACACTTTTGGAGCTAAAAAACACTATTCGAAAATGAAATTTAACATTTTGGCTTTCAAATATCATTTCTAATCACCCTAAACATCAACTTTCTAATTAATGGTACCCATTCAATCAAGCTAACCTTTAATGTGACAGTATTCTAACATGAATCACCTTAATACCACTACTGGCACCTCTAACTGCAAAGCTAGCCACCCTGCCCCCTTAACACACCCCTTTCATCAGTAATCGCTCTTCCTGACAGGCAAGCGGCATGATCTGATAGCTTTCATCTCATGCATTATTCTACACCATGGCATTGTTGCTGAGGGACAATGGGCAGACAGTGGTCATACTCATGATAACATGCCCGCTGGCCACACCATCTCTGATGGACCATTTACCTGCCTCAGATAAGCCAAACAGGAAACTCAGGCAATTACCGCACACAATCCAGAGGCTTAATTCTACCATTTTATAATGGAATGTTCTTGGCATTTTGCTTTCACGTATTTCACGGGGAAAACTGACATAAAATAACTGATGCTGGCAACCTGTACAATTTGGTCAAACATTCTTGTCAACAAGGAAGTTTAATGACACTTGGAACATAAAAGATAAAACATTTTCCATGGTCACATACTTCAGCCAGAGTTAGAATTACAAGAATCATAGCAAATTTGTGGTGACATTAATACATGTACTAAACTATCCCACATGTTGCCTGCTCAGCAAAACAAACTCCATGTCTCTGTACTCCGCCTGAGTCAGGAGCACAATACATGGAATATGGTCTGTTTAGCAGGCAACCTGAGATGAAACAAAGCTTGATTGATGGTCAACCTGTACTTTACATCACTGTTGGGCATTACTCCTCACATGCAAGAAGGTTATGACATTTGACATGGTTGCTCATGCATGTTGAATGTAGCATGAAGTAATTCTGTATCCTCCCAAACTGTGTCAATTGACATGGACTTTCCTTTCGCCAAAACATATTGGCCATAGTGACTTTTTCAGGATTTACATAATATTAAGCCCATAACAAATGAAAAGTCAATCAGGACAAGTAAAAATTAAAAACAATTGCCCTGAGTTAGCCAAAACTGTATGTTTACAAGTAGGACTTGAATAGTTAGTGGACAAGCCAATAAGAAGGGGCAATGAAAATGAGCAGAACTTTGCTAAACACTAACCCCCCCCCCAAACGGCAAGCCCTTTTTTGCTGCCAGAGACACAGAGCTCACAAGTCATGATATGTGGAACAGTAAAGTACCATGGCATAAAGTTATCTTACTGAAGACTGGCATCCTCAAATTCATATATTTCTTTACCTTATCTTTAACTGAAATTTTGTATTAAGAATTACTCTGCCAGCAAAACCATATAATATATGCAAGAGTTTTCATTTCCATTATTTCAAGCATCAGCAAAAGAAATGAAAGATAAACACAGCAGATCAGTTAAGTAGCCACAGCAATTATGAGCCAGTAAAACACATGATCAAGCTTGCCTGGAACTGTTTGGACAGTGAATGACAATTAAGGTCATTCAATACTACGCAACAGATTTTTCTGTGCATGTGTATAAATTGCATATTGAAATGCTTTATGACACATGCTTTCATTTAACTCCTTTTAGTTCTAGGTGTTGGACTGAGTCAAAAACGTTCCTTGGTATGTTTTCGGGCACAAGCAAAGCAAGGCAGAATTACTTTATTTACCAATGAATCTGGTGCATAAAGAATTACTTTAGACTGTGTACCTTCCCACCATCCTTACTGAACCATGTTGTACTGCATTGTGCTGCGTGACAGTGATGTTGATAAACACTGTACTCTCATAGTGTGTGAGTTGAGGAAGTTGTTTTATAAACAGAAACTGATTTCTTCACAACTGTGTGTCTCAGACTCTCCTAAACTAAGCAAAAACATAATATCTTTATGAAAAACCCCTGGGTAGCACTTTGCTCATGACTGAGAGTGACTGAGGGTGACTGTGGATCATATCATATCACTTTCACCTTTGTCCATCTCAAAGTTATATGACACTTTCAGAACACACTTCTGATGCTTCAGTTCTGCATATTTGGAAGTTTCTGAACTCAGACATATAATTGACATTGCATGGTAGTATCTGTGGTAATTACAGAAGACCTGTTACCAGCATAATGACAGCTAGTGCATGGCAAAGCTGATGCACATGCCACTGTCTACCAGGGGACAGGTACCATGTGTGACCTATACATTGCACCTGGCACCTAACTCCATTAGATGCTGCTATCATAATTATTTCCCACCATATATCAATCAACCACGGATACTGTGCTGGAAGATGCTTTCATAGTATTTACATTACCATTCCCATACAGCCTCCCATCCCAAACCACTGACTGATAGCTCTGTAAGTAGTATTCAACTGAAACTTGTAGGGAGGCCCTAATGTTTCCCCAGAACAGTTAACCACTTTCCTGTTGATGTATCTGACCATACAAGTGACCTCAAATGTCCTTGTGAGGGTTGGTGATTCCTGCTTTTCAGCTGACTTGAGGTTAATTCTCTCCATACTGCAATGGTACCTTGGGCCTTGGTCAGTGGGTTTCATTTGATCATCATTTGATCATGCTTTTGCTGTCTTTGTAGAGACACAACAGTTGGAGCATCATGTGCATGCCTACAGGATGTGTCCTTGTAATGATACAGTGTTAGGAACACCACATGTCGACAGGGCATGTCCTTCTAATGGTACAGTGGTAGGAACACCACATGTTGACAGGATGTGTCCTTGTTATGGTAAAGTGGTAGGAACACCACATGTCTACAGGATGTGTCCTTGTTATGGTACAGTGGTAGGAATACCACATGTCCACAGGATGTGTCCTTGTTATGGTACAGTGGTAGGAACACGTGTTTACAGGACCTTTCCTTGTAATAGTATAGTGGTAGGAACACCACATGTCTACAGGACATATTCTTGTAATGGTAGAGTGGTGGGAAAACCACATGTCGACAGGATGTGTCCTTGTTATGGTACAGTGGTAGGAATACCACATGTCTACAGGGAGTGTCCTTGTATTGGTACAGTGGTAGGAACACCAGATGTTGATAGGATGTGTCCTTGTTATGGTGCAGTGGTAGGAACACCACATGTCTACAGGGCGTGTCCTTGTTATGGTACAGTGGTAGGAACACGTGTCTACAGGACCTGTCCTTGTAATAGTACAGTGGTAGGAACACCACATGTCGACAGGAGGTGTCCTTGTTATGGTACAGTGGTAGGAACACCACATGTTGACAGGGCGTGTACTTGTTATGGTACAGTGGTAGGAACACCACATGTCTACAGGACCTGTCCTTGTTATGGGACAGTGGTAGGAACACCACATGTCTACAGGATGTGTCCTTGTAATGGTACAGTGGTAGAAACACCACATCTACAGGACATATGCTGGTAATGGTAAAGTGGTAGGAACACCACATGTCTACATTATGTGTCCTTGTAATGATAGAGTGGTAGGAACACCACATGTCTACAGGATGTGTCCTTGTAATGGTACAGTAGTAGGAACACCACATGTCTATATGACATGTCCTTGTGGTGGTGGGAGCTTCACATACCTACAGAATATTTCCTTGCAGTGACAACCTGCAGAATGTGTCCTTGTGGTAGTACACTGGTAGAAGAATCTTATGCCAATAGGTTGTTTCTTTGTAGTGATACAATGGTAGGAACAACACATTCCAGCCAAGGCACAACCACAGAATTCAGATTAAGCATGCTGTTGAATGCAAGCTCTTTTTAAAAGGAATTTAGATATACATTTCTCAAATCGATATCCTTACAAGAAAAATAAAAATCACAAGAGTACGGCATGAAAAATTTAATAGTATCAACATCGTAGATTATCTGTACACATGTTCACCTTGCTTCCTTCCAACTTTTGCCTAGCTGTGACCCATGTGATAGTTTGGCTTGCTCTGAGTGCATTTTGCTCAAACAACGCAGAGGAAAGCTGCTGGGCTGCACCAGTGTCCCAGCCTTGTTCCACCGTAGCCTCTACTTGAATGAGAGGTTGCTACATGAAGAATATGAATCTGGTATCGTTATGTTAATTAATTCAGAGCACACGGACTTTTGTTGAAATTGGCCATAACAAAGTGAAAGTAGGAGTGACTATGACAATATCCCACACAGATAAGCATATACATCTTACCTGTAGCTCTGTGTTGTCCTTCCAACCACTGCCCTTTTCTGCCATGCTACTTTTTTCCTTCTCTTATAAACACAACCTGGTTTACAAGGGTCTCCTTGAAGCTAGTGGGTCAAGTAGTCATGTCCCACCACTGTCATCATTTGCTGCCCCTGGAGCCCAGACCGGAGCCCATTCAACCTTGTATCCCCCCGGCATAAGTCCATCTTTTTCCACAACAAATAAGCCTATGTTCTGGACACCAAAGTCTGATTTTTCACTGCTGCACCAGGTTAAGCATTGTTGGTCGTGTGATCTTCATTCCTAGGACACTTTAAAGTGCAATCACGCTAATTACAATTAGGCTGGCACAGACTGCCAGAGAGCATCAAGACCAATGACAGAGCTTGTAAGGCCTGTCTGCTCATGACATTACCACAAACGTGGGCCACATTCCAGCTGGGCCTATATGGTAATCATTGTCTGCCGGGCATCAAAACCTATCTCCATATCCAATATAACTATAGGGATCACCGGCTCATGTCTGTGTAAAGAACATCTGAATGAAGCACCCTGGTAATTAAACGGTGTGGACAGGGTCCATTATGCTTCCATTAGTGCACTAATAGGGCCAGAAATGAGGTATTGCATTGCTGTCAGGGGACTCTACAAATCTTCGTTACTGCTGTAGTGTCATGGAGCAGAGAGACAAGCTAAGAGATGATCCGACCAAAATGACATGCAACCTACCAATACACCAATCCTGATATTTAGCTTCACAGTGCTCTAGCAGACATGAAAATATGTGCCCCAAAGTTACTGGCAATAAATGGAGAACCTCAAGCAAACATGTAGTCCCTGTCAAATTAGACAGACTTCTATTTTTCTTTTTGAGTAATAAAGTGTCTCTCACCACTGGCGCTTGGCACTTGCATAGCATATTTTGCCAAGAGGCTACGTCTCTTATAAAGGCCACTTTTGGGTCGTTTTTTTTTTTTTCCCCTTATGAAAGGGGTCCTACTATATGAGCTTTAAATAAAATTAACACTTTATATTTAACAGTAAAATCAGGGACAAGATAAGAAAAAACAAAACTGCGGGACTAAACAGTTTGCTTACAATTCTCTCCTGTCAACCCATACAGTAAAGTTAACTCCTCATCTCTGGTGCTTTATTCAAAGTATTATATCCTTTGTCATATGTGCCAGATTTTGTGTGTGATTTTTTCCCCTTTTTCCTTTTTCACAAGCAATAGCTAGGTTAGTTTACGCTTGTCAGTCTTGGCCCCCAATTAGACATGCCAACATGAATGTTCCTTGGGTGTAAACATGTGTCCCATAGTGTCTGTGAATAAAGTGTGCCCCATTTGGAGGTAAAAAGACACTGACAGGGCATTAACACACGTCAGGCCAGGATCCCACAATGGGTGACCCATTAGGATCACTGAACGAATATAATCACTTGAATAACTGGTATCCATTGAGGTGTGGCCAGTAATTACACTTACGTATATGTAACATGCAGGCAACTTATGCTGTAATAAAGGTAGAGATGAACTTGCTTGAACAGGCTGTTACAGAAAACCTCATATTAAAGACCACCCCTTTGTCACATAGAGTGGTTCCACTTGCCAGGTGGTCCTCCATGGCAGGTAAATCAGTGGCAGACTAAGGATTCAGTGTCTGGACACAAATTTAGACCTGGTGGTTTCTTACATGAGGTGGTCTGTATGTAGAGCTCCAGATAGACCCTCCCAACAGAGACCATATGCTCCTGCCTGATCCTAACCTCAAGGCCCGATCTTAGTCCATGTGCATACCATCTCTCGTGAGGCATCACATTCCTCCCTTCAAAGACCACTCTTAGAGCCTATCTGCCTGAAAACTAATTACATGTATTGTCTATTAATGCCTAAGAAATGTATGTTACACACATGCATATCATTACTCTAAACCTCTATATGTCATTTATTGACATCCACCTCAAGCTTTGTAATATTCATGCATGTTCTTGTAAAAATATAAACTAAAGATTTCGTTCTGCTGATGTCAATAATCCCTTGCCAGCTTGAGCCTCAAAGAATTAGTTCCACAATTTGACACTAGAGGGACCATGTATGCCGTTGCCACACCCAAATCTTCTTCATTTGATCAGACTGTAAAGCACAATGACTAAATCTGACACCTTGATTCCTTTGATGTAATACAGTGAAAACTCATTATAATGACACCCTCTGTTCCCTAAGAAATGTGTCAGATAACTGAATATGTCTGATAAATGAATCAAATAAAAAAGAAAATAAACTTTTTTTTATGAAGATTTGTGTCATAATATTGAATATGTTGGATATCTGATCATTATAATGAGGTGTCACTGCACCTTGGTCTCTTTATCTAAACTCTTGTTACATTCTAAAGATACTGGAGAATTAAACAATTTAGATGAACATGGCAGAAATGAAAAACAGTCCTGTAGTGACCACAAAGATATTAGCTTCTTACTTCTACCAAGGACCAACGACTCAACCTGCTTGTGTTCCTGTGTCTGTCAATGATAGCTCTGCATCATCCCTGTATGTAAAGGTTGCTGGCTCAACTCAAATGTCAGTGTGAAGTACAGGGACTAAGTGACCGGTACACAGATAGGGTGTGCTGTGTCTTGTTACTTTTAACCCCCAGTGCATAAACCATCAGTAACATTAGACTGCATGAGTGAACTCTTCTGTTAGTATCATTTGACATATTTATCATGATTTTAACTTTACCTTGCAACTAATTAAAACTCAGTCAACAGTTACTACAGTGCCACTCAATGTTTGCACATCCAGTTGGTGACACCATGACTAATGTTAGTGATTACAACTACTTGTATTGTATTGATAAATTGAGGAACAGGACATTAACATATTGTGGGTACTTTCTGTCATTTTTGAACAATTAAGGCTGAAAAGAGTTTCTATGTTTATCTGCTGCATTGCCTTGCCTTCTCAAAGCACCATTCCTTCACAACAAACAGATTAGACCCAAATGTCATGACTGCTGTCTTTGTTTATTTTCACACACAGGTGGGAGATTGGGTACTTTTTCTTTATTTAAGTTGACACTGATGGTTAGACTGTCACCAGAGGTCACACCTGTATGACATAACCGCAACCTACATTATTGCCACAAAAGGTTTTGCTGAACATCTGAACAAGGGTTAGACAGGAATGATGGGCAGTCAAACTTTTTCATGCTATAATTTGCTACACAAGTATTAAGTGTGACAACAATTTGCAACAAAAGTGTTAGCTGTGACAATATACTGCAACAAAGTTGCTGTGGCACTAAGGATACAAGATTTGATTGCATCACCTGTTGCCACTGTCACAGTCTCTGTCATCTTCATACCCCTCCCTGGAGGCATCACCACCAGATGACAGTGCACACACATCAACAATGGTATGTGGACACAAAAACAGGTGTGATCCTCCTACGAAGACTATCGCCAACCTTTCTCTTGACTACTACAATCTAACTATTTAATTATTTCTTCAGTAGACAACATTATGCAATGGATTTTTGTTTTATTTAAATAAAAATTTAGACCATTAGCAGTTAAAAACAAAATTCCAGTAACCCTTATGCAATTATAAAGTAAAACGATAAATAAAAAATTCCCTTGCACAAAAGGTGAGCAGATCTACTGCTCATAACTCTAAATAGCAAACATGTTTCAATTCTCATCTTTTATGAGAATTTTTTTTTTTTGTACACAGAGCTTTGTCTGTGTATAGCAACCACCATTCAGTTCTTACTCTCGTGATGTCCTTTCCAAGAAGTCACCCCAACTCGTTAAATCCAACAGTTGACTGGTAGTCTCAGTCTGTGTCGTGACGTAAGACCACCATGACGTTGACCTAATGTCAACTAGCAACGTTACCCCTGCCTATAAAAGCAGCGGGACACAGTATTCCTAACTGCCACTGATGAGTATCACTCGATACAAAACCGGTCTGGCTTTCTCTCCTAGTTTTGGTTTCCCGTCACTGGTCTTGCTAGGTTTCACATTTTTATGAGAGTATGATCGTCAAAATCAAACTTTCTTTTCTTCCCATGACATCACTAACACCCCTTTGTGGTAATTATCTGATACTCTCTTGGCGGTGAAAAATGACCTTCTTCCCATTAATATTTGCAAGTTATTACATGAACAACAAGATGGAGCCAATGGTTTTTATCAGCTTAACTCGGGTGTTATGTAGCTATTAGACTGATTGACAAGGAAATGTTAAGTCTCAGTCAAACAGTTTTCTGAAAGCAAAAAACCCCAATGAAACAAGCAACTCAGCATACCAGTCCAGCCCATGTGAGTCACAAAGTGTAGGACAATAGGGATCCAGGACAAGGCTGCAAGACAAACAACACCAGAATTCAACCCATAAATGTATTCTGTTTGCCTGAAAACTGCCTTAGACGATGTATCCTTGGCAAACACAACAGACATAAAAATGGAATGGTTTAAGACAACTTTGTACACTAAAAGTGTGGGATCAGCAAATATTTTTTGTGACCTGGATTTTTTTATGTAAAATGACAAAATGTTTGTATTGTACCATGCACACTGGTACTGTCATCATTTGATCTTCCATTGAGTTATATCAGGTGCAAAATACATAAATCTGGTGATACCTCCTATGCTGTCATGTGCCATTATGGCATCTTTTCCTTTTTCGCAATTTCCAACAATTCCCAAACCCACTTTCGCAAACAAAATCTGAGCACAACTGTGTAAGTTTTACATTTGACTTGGGTAGGTCATCCTGCTCAGCTATATAAAAATCACCCCATGGAAACAGCTCTGCCAAAATTCCAAGTAGCCAGTGAGGCAAGACCTTTTTGCCCAGTACACAAAGACACAAATTACTTTTCTCTGGTGCATGGTTTAGCAGGAAAGCTTATATTTGTAGCATTTTCAAGAAGTTAGAAATTTCATGTATTGTACTTGACTTTCTGCAATAAATGCCATTTAAATATATATATATATATATTGAAATGTTTCCATGAATTTTTGTCATGCATCAGCCAACAAGTGAAGGCAATTTTTTTGTCACATGGGGGGAATTCCAAGTAACCCTGCTTAATTATAGTCAGTTCCATTGACAGGGATATACGTGTAATCCCCCCAGCTATACGCATAAGTATTACTTAAGGAGGTCTTACCCACCTGTCACCACCCCACCCTATATACATACCACTATAAATTTATTTATTTTCACTGTTTTCATATTTGTATGTTTTGCAGTTGCCATGCAGCTGTGAAAATAAAAACCAAGTAAAAAAAAAAAAATTGAACAGAGCATTCCAAAGATTGACACTTATATTGAACCTATGCATCTCTTACACGCTAGAAATGCAGATATCACACACAACTGATTTCTTTGATGAATAAACACATTTATGTTCATGGTGTTACAGCCACTCCCTTGTCGCATGGGTGTATCATGACAGATTAAGCTTTCTTTTTGCACCCCTAGCAGCAGGGGAGTATCATTACAGAATACCCCCTTTTACATAATGAGAATATCATGAAAGTACCCTGACAGAAAAAACCTTCTTATGCATCATGCAGGTATCATTACAGAATAAACTTCAGGGGTCTTTTTTCCTTACATCATGAAACCATCATGGCAGACGAATCCTTCTGATGTATCATGAGTGTGTCATGTTGGAATAGCCTTTTATATTGGTCCATCCCATGGGGGATGGGGGGGGGGGGCTCATTATGCTTTCAGGTTGTCCATCTGCTCACCATTTGTTTGTCAACACAATATCTCCAGACTTACTGGCTACCTGGAACTCAAATTTTCGATTGTACCTTAATACCATTTCTTATCTTGATTACATTTTGGTGACCTTGACCTCCTTTTCAAGGTCACAGGAGCTGTGCATGTGCAAAGATGGACCCATCAGTCAATGCTTTGCATTGTTGTGCCTCTGGTTTTTATCATTAGAGTTTCATGATAGAATAACTATTTTTCCATCATGACATAACATATTACTAGATGCTACATTCAACTTTTTAATATACCTGCACCTTAGACATATTTTGCTCTTCATGCATGTGCTGTGTATGTATCAGGGATATTATTTACTTTAACATTTTATTAGAAATAAAATATAAATAATAACTGAAAGAAATTTAATTATGGTATTTAAACTTCTGAAATCAAAGCAAAATTACATCCATATCTTGACTTTCAGATTTTAATAATTAGGCCTTGGTTTGTTTTATGCTGCTTAGATACAGCACGCATTTATAAAGTGTTTAATTTAGACCTTTTATACAAAATGCTGACAATAGTAGTTTGGAGCAGTTTTTATTGATCAGTTACTATCTATGAATCACCAATACAGCCCCAGTGCATACAATGCCAGCAGTCTCTGTACATTTCCCATTATTCCCACATTACTCACTATACAACTCATGCAAGTCAACAACTTTCCCAATTAAAAAACAAAAGTAACCAACCTGTTACCCTCGTCTGTACCTGTCTCTCAGATATGACAAACCTCCCACACCTACACAGATATCTGAGTTACCACAGTTGGTATACTATGGCAGCCTGATCCTGTCGCTGCAGGAACAGTCCACGGTAAGCTGACTCCGTCACACTCAGTCTGCATTCATATATCGACTTGCTTTCACAGTACTGCACTAAAAATACTCGGGGCATGACAGTCCGCTGGCCCTGGTCCTGACGTTACCACAATCTTTGGCTGCTGACAGCAGTGGCACTGTGACAGTACCTCAATGTGTGTCTGCACTACTTGGAGGACAAAGGCAGTGTACCTTTCACACATGGACAAGAAGTCAAAACCCCACACATGTTCACAGATCAATAAGCATTGTTCAGCATGGGATACATGTCTGTGTTAACTCTGTTTCCTCATCACAACTTCTATTTATGCATGTAAAGCCTAACTTGTTGTCAAATGAAGTTTCGATTTGCACTTTAATTTCACAGCGAACACAGATACGTGCATGTGTAATCCAGTCAAAAGTCAATGGTACGGAATTTCTGCACAAAATTTCAATAACAAAAATTGAAAACGAGAGGAAAAAAATAAATTAGTCATGTGAACCATGTTCTGCAGTTAACATCAGACTGGCTGCCTATTTAATGGTTCTCATGTTCTTGTAGCTCTTAGAATATGTCAGTAATTCTGACTAGGGATTTACTGAAAAGAGTAATATACATGTATAAGCTATGTCAAAATCAGTTTTTTATGTATAGTATTCCTGACATACTAAGAGTGTACTGTCATTATCTGTGGAAAACTGATCGCATACTGAATTTGTTTCATTTATTGTAGAGGTGCACATTGGGTGCATTGCACCAAATGTGCACCGAGAAAAGCTGTTGACCTGGGATATTATCTCTGGAACTATAGGCATGCTGGTACTTGAATGAAAAGTCTTTTTATGAGAAATACAAATCTGAGATCCTTATGATAATTCAGACTAGTTTGACTTAAGCAGATTGGCTTTAATCATGCTTGGCACTGAAAGAGTTAACATATTAACGAAAAATATTATTGGAAATGTGATACATGTACTTGATCTTCAGCATAATTGACATATAACATATATACATGTACATACATATCTGCATTGGAAAATACAAAATTTCACATACTTGGGACACTGAAAAATGTTGTTTTTGTTTTGAAAGGTAGAATATGTATTACAGTACTTTATCCAGAAAAATAGGATTTGTTCACAACAGATGTTACTTTCAATGACAAAGGAACATAAGTTTAATGTCTTATGGAAGTACATAATGACTGGTGGGTCAGAAAATTTTACCTCGTCCTTTCTCACAATCACAAACATCAGAGGTGCATTTGGTGGACAAAACATTTAGGACCAGTCTCTAACTTTGCTTTGTTTAAAAGTGACCATTGCTCAGCATTTTGCCATTTTAAACTTGGCTCAAATCCCAAATGTGTAGTACAATGTGGCTCAAATTAAAAATTACAGTAGGAAGCTGGATCAAAACAAAATTTTGAAATAAATTTTAAAAAAGACTGACAACCTAAACATTATATGTGCTTTGTACTCTTGCTTGTATAACTTAAGTTTTCCTCTAAAAACTTGATTTCTGTGACGTGAAGTCAGGTGGGTATTTTTCAAGCCTGTAGCTGAGTCAACAGCTTTATGTGGATTGAGTGCTCAGTGCTCCTTCCAGACAAAGCTGTCTGACATAAAGGGCACACTAGTCTGACCAAATTCATCCACAATTCTAACTCAAATTGTTTTTCATTAATTCTGAAGTAAAAATCTCATCATAGCATGTTACATATATTTTATCTTATGTCATTTTTAGGTGTTCTGTAGTTATGTGTATCTGTGAAACTATGATGCTTTTACAAGTGTTATTGTATGCTTGCAACCAAGCAGCCTAGCATAGAATCTAACAGATCATGTCTTGAGTTTTGAGTCTATCAGTTAATTGGCAATTTTAAAGTAACTGAAATTACTTGATTTGGAAAAACAAGAGGTTCATGGGCCTAATGCTGTGCTGGCATCATGGCTACATTGCACCTACATCTTCATATCAAAGCTGTGAGTCCTCAAGTGGCTTCTGTACATATAAAGCTTTGTAATTTTACTGTCAGACTTGCCAACCAGATGGCACTTTGATCCACATGTAATCATAGCTTATTTGTGCAATTCCTGTGATGAATATTGTTGCATGTGACAAGACAACAATGAGTGAGTCCTTAACATTATGTTTTCAGTGACCTTGGGACAGAAGATCAAGGTCACCCAGATTATGTAATATATAAAAAATCACATGGTCTACATTTATAATGCATGTACATCTAGAATCATCATAGTCTCATTCTTTCTGATGATAATGAATTATACTTGTGTCAGAACACATTTCCTGATATTTTGCTTTGGCTTACAGGTGGCACCACCAGCATCACGATACTTTAACATTTTTGCCTCCCCAACATTCTCACCACATTTCATCGAGTTCCATGACAAATTAAGGACCCTAACAATGTCCATAAGTTTTTTTTTCACTTTTATTCCATCAGTGACCTTAAAAAAGTAGGTGAAAGTTCATTCACCGAGTATAAAATATCAATACTCATGTGCAACGCATATTTTGTATCAATTTAGTGACCCTAGGTCACTCATATCTACATTTTGTAGTTCTAAATTATCAATGACAGATGCAATTTGTATTTTGACCTTCAAAAATAGGTCAAAGTCATCCAAGTTTTCAAAAAAAAAAAAAAAAAATGACAATAGACCCAATGCATAGTTGGCATAAACTTTAAAGCTCCATCTTTATTTATGATTAGAAAACTGAATTTAATATGTTTTTTACACCTACAATATTCGTTCCATTGAAAACCACCAGTAGTGCCACCAGGACTCCACACATCATAAACTTTTTTCTGTATAACATTTCTGCAATGGTAAAATGCATATGTTCACATATAAAGATAAAATAACCATCACAAGAATATCATATCCTGAAATGTATTACCTCAGTGACCTTGAGAAAGTAGGTCAAAGTCACCCATGTTATGTTATATTACACTCTGACATGATACACATATGCTGTAACAATATGACTTTTCCCCTTGGAATATCAGACTTGACAGTGTTCAAACAGTACTTGGGCTTACAGATTTGGGTTTGTTAAGTTTCTGTTCATATTAGATTTGATGAAATTGGCCTGATTTTTCTCATAATGAATCTCATAGGTCTGAACACATATTGGCTCATATTTTCTGTTCACCTGCAGGTGGCGCCATCAATACTACTCAGATTCCACATATTACCCTCCCAAACCTTTCTACCAAATTTCATAAAGATCCATCACAAAGCAAGGACACCAGAGTGTTTGCAATTTTTTTTTTTCACTTTTCGGCCTGTGTATTAAGTAATCCTGTAGGTGGCACCAACAACAACGAAAGACACACAGATTTTCATTCATAGAACATGCGCAACAAATGTCAGGAGGCTAACTTTACAATTGTTGATGCTATTGTGTTGACAAGCAAATTGTTTACAGATGGACGGATCGATGGCTGGCCGGACATGAGTGATCGCGTAAGCTTTGCGACCTATGGTCAGTATAGATAAAAATAATGTTTCAAAGGTCCAATTGCAGTCTCATTAGCAAATCATCCACCCTGTTACTTACATGATATTATCTTGTATAGTATGTCCACAATCAACATAACAACACCCAGTGGAATGTTTTACAGGCAACTTTCACTATACACTTCCACAGCATATTAGTTGTCTCAGGAATATTGTTGCATGGGTGTGGATGATGGATATATACTTATAACTGTACAGTAAAACCTCCCTATGCGGAACACCCTTGGGACCAGAAGAAAGTGTTCAGTATAGTGAGGTGTTCTGTATAGGGAGGATTGACAACATTGAAAATATGTACTTGGGACCGAAGAATGGTGTTCAGTATAGAGAGGTGTTCGGTATACGGAGGTGTTCAGTTAGAGAGATTTCACTGTATATATTTATTGATCCCCTGATTGCTACCATGCAGTTGTATCTGTTGTGATCACAGTGTAACAGCACCACAAAGGCCCACTGCATCCGCTCCACAACCTGCTACTAGTTAACCCTCTCCCTAAAACTGGCCAAAACTGGCTGATGGTCAAATGTTGTCTGCTTCAATCTTTTAGACTCATTTCAACAGTAATGAAAACAACTGAATGGGAATTGTAGATAAGGCATATGAGGATAGCATGTCCCAGGTCAATAGAAGGCTGCCAATGCAGTCTTAATTGAAAGGGGTAAGACTCAATATATGAAAAATTATCATTGTTGATTCATTTGTGGGCTCTACAGTCTGTGATCAGTTAAAGTTGGACATAGTATCATTGTTCACAGGCTCATGGGCTCTACAATGAGTTCAGGTGTAACACAATATCTCAGTTGATAGATTCATCCGTTGTCTCCCAAACAGGCAGCTGCACAAATACATCTGACACACCACGCGAAACTGACAGAAAGTAAAAGTGAGAATAAATACTGATAGGTGGACATTGCTTTCTGTTCAATATTATGACTCAGTGAAATATAAACATCACCAGAACACAATAGTGAGATTAGCTGTTCTGAATAACTGTATGCTCTCATTGGAGACAGGAAGGAAGAATCAATGGAAATACAACTCTTTAACCCTGGCCTGCTCAAAGCAGCCAACAGCCAAATGTCAAATGTAATTGGTCAAATGCTTTGAACATCAGGTTGTTGTACCTTTAATATTATGGATGAGATTGTAGACAGGACCTAGCTATCACAGCTGGTGCCACGACTGAAATCAACATGCATCTTTCATTAATTGTCATGGTTTGGCCACTTCAACCTGTGCCAAGAGAAGTTGTACACTTTTTTATTTTACGCAGGGCAGAGATAAACTCTGGACTTCTCATGAACATGCATGTTTATTCAAAAAAGTCCAAATATACTGACAAAATTGTCATTTTGTCACCAGGAATTGACTTCTTTCCCACAGACAGCTAAGCACACACTTTCTCACCTTCACCTGACTGGACAGGGATACTTTACGATGAATGCTTCTGAAATATAGATGACGGTCAGTACACTCCATTGAGCCTACAAGGCCAAGGTAGCTCCCTACATTGCCTGCTGATGGCAATATGTTTACAAAAATCAACAGTTCTATTGTAACACAATTAAGGGAGGACCAGCTGGTTGTCACTTTGCATGGTCTGAGTGCATGCAGTCACAATCATGCAGTCAAAAGTACACATGGATAAAACAACTCCCTCTTGTGACAAAAAGACAAACTACTTTCATACAGCAGGAAGTTATGATATCATGTGAAGTTATGTCTGGTTTCTGTTTTTTCGACTCTTCGCTGTCAGTATCACTATATTTTCCTGACAGAAGTGGTTATTTTGAATCTATTGAATACTCACACAGCAGTTGCAGGTGATGGTCTAAAGTGCTGTTTGTGCTAATGTAACCTTACCAAGAGGTCTTAATGACCCATGAAGAACCTTTTAGGGTAGATTAGTGTCTTTATGTGCCCCTCCCCCTCCCCCCTAAATGCATGCTTGGTGGTGTGGACCCTTTCAAATTCCAAGGTGACCATAACATCCAGAATTTGGCTGGGCAGGGATAGCCAAAATTATGACAGGTTCCCAGCATTCAGCATGGCAGATCTAGCCACACTACCAGCATAATCCCAACATCTGGTATTTTGTGGGGGCTGATTTTTGCTAAATTTGTCAAATCCTACTAAAAAATGATAGAAATTGGAATTTGCATGACCTAGAATTATCCCATTATAATATCAACATTTGGATTTGTGATGATGGAAATAATACATGTATGTCCAGACAATCCCAATGCAAGCCCATTCTGGCTGCAGCAGAGACCAATCTCATCCACAATATGAAATACTGATTCAAACTATTCTTACATCATCAAAGCTAGTTTTGGAAAAACAGAAAACTTGGGCATTGATTCAAATTTCAAAGTCACTTTCAAGTCCCATACAAAAAAAAAAAAAAAAATCTGTTCAAAATGACAAAACAAAAAGGTATCCCCCCCCCAACCACATTGATTTTGCCATGTACAATTCTTGCTCAGATGGTTTCAAAATATAATATCAGCTAGCGGAAACCCTTATTTATGATTGTGCAATTGGTTTGTGATCCTTGTAGCTTGGTTTCAGGACCATATGTATGTGTTCTATGAATAATCTATTAAAATAACTGTTAATACTAAAAGAAATGAAATAAAGTGAGCATGTATCCTTGATAACTGGGTCAAGATCATCCCAATAGGACTCCAACTTAGTCACTAGAGATGATCATTGATGTGACACACAAGTCTGAACTCATTTGCAAAATACCCATCCACTGAAAGTTATCAACAAGAAACTAAAGTTGGTAAAGTTGGCCTGGTACCTTTGTAATTATGTCAACGTCATCTATGTGCCATCTCAACTCAGCTTACACAACTATCTCTGATGAGCTTCTGCAACCAAACCAGTCAGACACATACATGGAATATGTACCTCCACAACCAGTCCTGTCTCATTTTTCTCCTAGGTACCATAAAGGTATGTGACCATCCAAGACTTCAAATTTCTTAGCCAACTTGACACAATTTTCCAATAACTTTTCAGAAATCAAAATCTCTAAAGCCAGCTTGTCATTTCAATGAACATGATACTGATACAAACAAGTCCAATCTACATGGGTGGCCCACAAGGCTATGTAATATCATATGAAAATTCAAAGTCCTTCATATTGCAGAGATGCCAACTGTCCTCATCATCAGGGAAAATCCATGAAATTAGCTGAAAATTTGACCAATTTATGGTGGGTGTCCCTCATCAAATTGGAGTTGCTGCTATATTCCTTGTTAATTATTTTGTGTCGCTGATGGTCTTGACACCTTGTCGCTGAAATGACACTTTGAATGTTGGCATTCCTGATCCTGGAAGACAGCCTTGACACCTTTACAAAGCTACCTCAAGGTCACCCCCAAAAATCATAAACTAGTCCTTTTGAAGTGAATAATCACGTGAAATGTTTACACCCCACCCCCCACCCCCCCACACACACACTGGAGAATGTGACAATAGGCCTACACAATAACAGACTACATCATGGGGACACTACACACACACATGCACGCACGCATGCACACACACAAATACAAAAAAATCTTTTCTGTTTTATGAAAATCATATTAACACAGACCCACAAAGAACTAAATGTAAGATGGTGTAATAACTTCAAACTATCATCTAAAGCCTTAAAATAAATATAAGCATCAAATTTTTGAATGGGTATAAGTTGGGTGACATGCAAAAACTACTTTTCTACGCCATGAGAGAGAAGAAATCACGGAAAATGCTCGCAAGCTTGGATGAAAATGATAAAGACACAAAGTATTTGGAGACCAGACACACAAACAATTTGAAAGCACACCACTGATAACATATTAACTGCTAACAGATATACAGTACATCTCATAGCATAATCACCCACAATCAGTCGGCTTCAATTTCAATAGCTCAGTGTTCATGCTATCCTTGTATGCACAACAAATTGTGTGATTACATATACTATTTGTTGACCAAAACAGAAAAAAAAACATATTCCTACCTGGTAGAGATCCATTGTTTTATCTGATTCTACGCCAATAGCACAATATATCTATCAGTATAGAAAAAGCTGCCTGAGCAGTGCTGCCTGCATGGGTGTGGCTTTTCCCTCTATCTCTTCAAATTGAAGGAAGCTCACTCCTACATACCAATTATATCTATAACGTCATGCCAGTCATAGTAGCCCTATACATATGGTAATTTGATACTTTGTCTTTCTAATCAGTCAGCCAGTGCTCATGATATTTGTTTATGCTGCACCAAGGAAGGTATTTAGCGAAAGATGCAGCAGAATGAGCAGACACTGGTAAGGCCTTAGGTGTCATGTAGCTCAGCAATGGTCTGTTCTCCCCTTTACAGACAAACCTCCCTTGTGTGGCTGTCCCTCCTTTGACTTAAACAGTTTGCCACTCTGGAATGGTCTTACAATGTACAGCACAGGTTGCACTGTACATGTATGTGACTGTGCTGTATCAGTATCTGATCCAGAAAACACAAGATAAAACCTCACCACCCACATATCAATTCGTCTCCATTTTATTTTCAGTTATCCATGTATAACAATCTGAGATCTTCAAAAGAATTGACCCCCACCTCCCAAAAAGGCTGTCATTCCAATTGTTTTGTTAATGTTATGCAATCTGCTGTTCCAGATATTCTAATGCATGTCAATTTTAATAACAGTTCATGAAATACACACTGAGAGGGAAACCTACATGTAAAGTATAAATATTTAAGTCCATCTTACAGAGTGCCATGGAAACCCTGTTTGTCTCATATTTTTGTATTGGAACCATTCCATTCCATGCCTAATTACTGTATGAACAGAATCTCCTTTATAGATATCTTTTTAATATCAAACTTCATTGCATTAGCCTAATAAATATGGCAGTACTGGAAACCATACATTTGGCCCATGTAAATATGGAAATATAAATTTTGCAAATCAGTAAGTTCAGAAAAAACCAAAAACAAAAGAAAAAAAAAAGAAACAAGAGTGCTGTGTGACAACCATGCTCAGCTGACCCAGAAATACGTCACACTTGTGGCTCTGTGAACTTGACATAGGAAAAAGGTCACCCATGCACTGAGTAAGTCTGACATTTATGGAAGAACACTAACATGTGCAACATCAAGGTACCTAAAACAAATGAACAGTAAATTCATGCCAGTTGTCCTGTGGCCTTGGAAATGAGGTCAAGGTCCAAAAATCACTGGAGCATGACCATTTGCACAAAATAGGTAGGCACTTATCAAAGGTACATCCCTACCAAGTTTGAAAAAATATGGGGAAAAATATTTAAGTTATAACCATTACAAAAAATTCCCATGTTAAACTTCCAAAAATCACCGGAGCATGACCATTCAAATAAACTTGGTAGACAGCTATCCAAGGTACACTGCCATTATGTTTGGAGTCAATCTGACTTACAGTTTCTTCAGAGAAGTCCAAAATATGAATTAGCATTAGAATTCCCATTGAATTGCATGTTAGTAATCAATAGAAAAGATGCATTTACCGATAAGTACCTGAATTGAAAAATAATGAGAAATCAGGAATCCACAGCAGTGCCACCTAGTGAACACCTTTGTTTGACCCTTTCACCAGGAACATATCCAGAAATTTTCAGCTTCATTTGAGTGATGGTTCTAAAGAAGAAGTCACAAATAGCAATAACACACAAAAATCATAAAAAATAGAAAAAATTGCAGTGCCACCTGGTGAACAAATTCAGAACTTAGAGTCCCTAGGAGTGTTCCTGTGTCATATCAAAGCAATTGGGGGAGCGGTTTCAGAGAAGAAGATTTTTTAAAGGCAACTGGACGGACGACGGACCATCCGATAAGCTCAGCTGACTGACAAGTCAGCTAAAATTTGTTCACAGAGGTCACATGCTTTTGAAATAATTGTCTTCCATGTGCCCACATGCATTAATAATCCGATGAAGATAGACTGAATGCTTGGGAACTTTTTTTACACATAAAAAGATACTGCCTCCATTTCAACTGAGAGAGAGAGAGAGAGAGAGAGAGAGAGAGAGAGAGAGAGAGAGAGAGAGAGAGAGAGAGAGAGAGAGAGAGAGAGAGAGAGAGAGAGAGAGAGAGAGAGAGAGAGAGAGAGAGAGAGAGAGAGAGAGAGAGAGAGAGAGAGAGAGAGAGAGAGAGAGAGAGAGAGACGTTATGTCTTGAGGTATGCCCATGTGACATGGGGTGGGGGGTGAGAGAGGCACATAATGATGCCCACATTTGGCTTTCCTGCTGTGGTGTAGACTTGCACAAGTCCCTGGTGCATGTCCCTATTTTCCCATCCCGCGGTCCCACCCAGAAGTGCGATACATTTTCCCCTCCTCGAAGTTAACTGTATAATATTATCCCAACTACATGGTGTTATTAAGTAGGTCCTACTGTTGTTTTTTTTTTTTTAACTGGTCGACACTGTCGCCGTGCCGGTTTCAACGGTAGCACTAGCAGCAATTGAGTCCTAGTCAGTTCTAATCCCATTATCATCGCGATAAGGCTGAAGGCAAAGTGGTCTTCAAATGAATGCATGGCTAGTCACTGGCCACTCAAGCGAGACAAAGCTGACCGTCTCCCTCCGGCTGCCGACACCAGGGACTTGTCAAACTTGCACAAGCCCACTCTGGACTACCATCATTTCGGTGGGAGTGACGTCACAACATCCGGGGGTTTCGCGGGATCCGAGAAGTCAAATCAGAGGCCAGATCAAGTTCAAGACGCCCAGAATATTTGAGTGGTCTCATTGTGTTGTACTAATTTACCCCCCCCCCCCCCCCCAGCACTCTGGGCAGTTTGGAGATCTGGCAAAGCCAGCCACTGGGCATTTTTTGTTTTGTTGCGCAACATGCGACATGCTGGCGTAAAAGTGCCACAACTTTTTTATTTTTGCAATAATGCAAAATGATCAACGTCTTGATTTAAGTTTTGTTGAGTAAGACCTCTACATTTCTATGTGGTTCTTTTGTCAATTTAAACAAAAAAACTCGTGCCCTGCAACCTAACAAAGGGGATATATCGATCTCAATCACGATTTGATCAAAGTGGTCAAACCTGTGTGAATTATGAATACAATTGCATGGGTGCCGGTCCGCACATTTTTCTTGGTTAGCGTCACGAACGATGGTTCCTCTTTATTTTTTTTCTAAACATCGTTTGTGTGTTATAATTGTAAATAAATTATAGTGGTAGAGCTTGTTGCTGCAGTAAATAGTCGCAGTTACTGAAAAACTGTCAACATGATCAACACAAGCGGCAGCGGTATTTTCACCCGAGCCATGTTTACCCGCGGCTGGCGTATTTTACTCTCTTTCCGTGAAAAAAAAAAAATGGACCCTCTGCTCTATTGAGTATTGTACGCAAAGACTGGTACAGTGGTAGTATGTTATCATTCTGGCCAATTTACAGCGTTAAATTTTGTTTCTTGCTTTAATAAATTGTCCGTAATCGTCACTTGTGTTCACACAAAGTGACAAATGTCACCCATCTTTCAAGTTTCATTTTCAAGCCAGACTTCAGAACATGAGGCAGCGAGTACTACCGAACGAAACAGCGGTAGAAAAACTTTTTGATTGGACAGCGAACCCCATGTGATCGATTCTGGGGGCTGTAGTTTCCGACTAAAATAACGACGCATCTGTTTGAAATAGAAGCAGTTTTGAAGGGATTTCCCCTGAAATACTTTTGTTTCAGTCAATGGGAGAGCTTGTTGTTAAAATAGACAAGGTTCTGAGCATTCTAACGATATAAACAACATAGCGCGCAGACGAAAAAAAGATCGAGATCGAGACGATGAAATCACCCTATTTTTGCGCAGTTTTGCAAAGCTCCATCATTCAAATTGTCACAAGCAACGGCCCGGTCATTGATTTAAATCATCGTAGAAGGAAAATATTCATTTTAACGCAAAATCGAAATAGCCATCGGCAAGAACTGACGTTTCTCTACAATAAAAGGTGCGTGCTTGCATGTAAAGATTAATAAACAACAGTCAATACAAGGAATTTGAGACGGTCTTGAATCTGTCACGTGCCTGACTGCTCATGAATAATGCATAGCAGCGACAAGCCGGCAAGTTTTACAAGTCTCACTGGACCCCCTCTGCCTGACGCGCTGCGCTGCAATTAACCCTTCATTACACAGTAGCTCAATTAACAGCTTCTTATGAGGGGTGCCTTATGACCGCTCGCTTATCTGAGTGATAAGAAACACAGTGCAGACCGCCCGGCGCTTATCAGCTGGAGTCAATGTTTTCTGGTTATAGACACGTTCCACGCCAATTAGCTAGGTTTAAGGGCCTACCTGTATTGTAACAGAATAAGGCTACGACATGTGTTTACTTAGAATTTCATTTTGCAATGAATTTGATTTTAAATAAAATACGGAAGACAGTCCAGTGAGACTTGAGCAAGTCTAGCTGTGGTGTTGATCATGAAAATGCCAGATCTGATTGGTCCATTAGAAATTTGGCCCCTAGGAGGTCTATTGGGTGGCATCTCATTGGCCAAACACATGCCAGATGAATGAGTAGGATTGCAACAATACAACATTCTAAGATATCATGATGATGTGCTTGCGTAATGATGACAAATACTGATTTTTAATGTAAGGTCAATAGTTTAATTCACATCATATTCACACAACCTCCCCACCCAATCCACAATAATTTGCACCAATGTCAGTTTCACTGAGAACAGGACTTGTGACATAAACACGCAATGACATCATGACTAATTATCTTGTGATCTACACATGAACAATTCATATATTCTTACAACCTCCCCACCCAATCAACAACCTGCACCAATGTCAGTTTCACTAATAATAGGATTTGTGATATAAACACACAATGACATCGTGACAAATCATTTTTTGTGACCTACACATGAGCAATATCTAGTCTGCCTCACAGTACAGCAAGTTTACTCCGGCGACATTCATATCCCACAGGAGTTGCTCAATTTAAAATGGCAGTGGCATCAGAGGTACAGAATGCATGTCCAAGTATCATACTCTGTGATCTTTAAGTGCCTATTAGAATATAGTCAATCCTCTTTGAATGAAAATGCAGAATCTTGTAACAATAAAACGGTGACAGGATGCTGCAAATTTGCTACAGAACACTGTTCATGATTTTACTGGTATTTCACATGTGGTACAATCATCATTATGAACATATATTTTTTCTTCCCTTTTTCAGTTGAGTTCTGTACTCAATGAAAAATGTGTTTTAAAATGAACTCTTGACTGCTAGAGAAGTAAACTTTTACAGCCCAGTCATCTGTAGCTGACAGTGAAGCAAAAGGCTGAAAAGGTGATTAAAGCTCCCTATAGTGTAAGAGCAGGAAAAGACAATCTTAAACTTGTTGTGTTAATTGAACCTTTCTATGGTAATTTCTAGAATGAGTTACTGGCTTTTCTTGATGTACTTTGAGCAAAGACCTCTCGATGGTCTTCGCTTTGAGCCATTTAGACTATACCGGTATACATTTACTTTCTCCGATGGTGCCGAATTAAGACCAGACATGCTGCTACTTGAATGAGATGCCTTTACACGAAGCAGATGACGGTGGAATCAAGAGAAGTGTGACTATTGTCATGAGCAGTACTGAAAAGGGTTAAGCAGGGCCCAGTCCATTGCACTCTCAACTATTAGTCTGTACATGCTGGGATACAGATCCATGCAACTTTAACTTCATCTTAAGGCAACATTCGTCTGTCAATAAACTTTTGAAGAAACATGACATCCAGGCAATACACATGAACTTTTGCAAATTGCCAAAATTACATTCAGATATATAAACAATTTACATTTAGACACATAAATATTTGTATATTCAAATGTATACCCAAGAGACAATCTAGCAGACTCAAGCTATTGCTGAAATAGATTATATTTTTATAAAAACAGAGATGTGCACTATCCTTATATGTTTCATGATGATTAACCTGCTAATAAGAATTAAACAGTCCAGTAACACTGAAACCCATTCTATTTGTGGAAAATGATCCAGTGAACTGCCAATGTATTGACAAACATTTCCTTGCAACAGAATAAAAATTTGTATCATATTATGTAACCTGGGTCTCAGCATGACAGTAGACTGGATTCAGCCTCTAGCTGGATTCAATTTCAATTTTACTTCTTCCACATATTTCACTCCTTTTCAGTTGCTCTTGATACTGAATATAAGCTAGTATCATTTCATATATGGAGGGATAAGTTGCTTTCAAAGCACCATGCATTCCTCTGGCATAGAATGCATCTTAATTCCTGGTGATGCATGACTGACATGCAGCAATTCAGGGTTTGCTCTGTCGTCAGTAGCTTGCCTCAGACAGTGACACCTGACAACAGACTACTCCTCTAAATGATCACCTGCATTACAAAACTGCAATGACCACATTCTGTTTAATGTTCCAGTGACGACGGGCAATGATGTACCTTGACAAACTGGAGTATATCCAGCCAGCTTTTACTGTACTTGTGTCTGAGAATGATGGATGAACCCTACCATATGTAAGAAAACATAAACATGATGTAATGTTGCGTAAGTAAGGTGTTGATAATGCCACAGGTGAGTGGCTGGAAACAGGACATCATATATTGACAGCTGCAGGCTGACAGCAGAGACTCCAACCCTCCTATTTTCAGCGGGAGATCTCCCATTTTTTGCCCTTTTTCCAAATTCTCCCGTTCTCCCGCTTAGAATATGTTTTCTCCCGCCCAGATAAAAAAATAAATGAGGTAAAAAAATCATCAAAATACACCATTTTAACTCCTTTTTTTTCAAAATTTTCTCACCCGAGGAGGGGGTGCTGCCCTCCCAGACCCATCCCCCAACACAGTCGCTGTGCTCCGTCACATCTCCAGTTTCAATAGTACTCCAGGAGGGAGAATCTCCAGTTTGTATGAAGCTGTTGGTTGGAGTCTCTGTGACAGGGTAAGCTGGTGGTGGTGGCTGACCCATCACTACCACTTTATATCATCCTAATATGTTGAATTGAGCTACAGACTGCAGTTGATCTACAGCATAAGGCTTATAGCCCTGGGCACTGCAAATTTTGATTATTCCTGTACACCGAAACCTTGGATTTTGGACCATTGCCTTGAGCTGCCACCTCCTGTTTCATTCTACTGACTTCCAGCCAGACACTTTCTTCCACTGTGTTTAAGAAAATGCTTGTTTTTATTTGATTGTTTTTTCACTTTTCTTCATTTTTATTTCCTGTTTTTCATATAAAGCTATGAGCAGTTACGCAACAAAATTTGTATTTATTGAGCATGTGAGTGTGGCAGTCTCCATGGCACTTGCACAGTTTTCATCCAAACTGTGTAGCTGTCTGTCCGTGCTTATACATGTACATCCATCATGGCACTTACTTTTTCCACCACTGATGATACATATTCACTAGAACAAGTCAGTCAATCTACATTCATGTATGTCCTTTAAAGTTGGGCTGCTTGTTTCAATTAATTTATTCACAGTTATAAATTTTAAGTTTCATATTTTTCCATTTCACATTCCAGATTGTAATGCTGTTGGCTCTTCAATCATAAACTTCATTAATTATGTTTGTTGTTCTCCCCCCCCCCCCCCTCCCCGTGAGGTTTAACCATAGAATGACTACCTGGATGCTGGTAGGAATTATCTGTACATACAAGTACTAAGTAAAACAATGGTACATACAGATATTTTTATCTTACATGGATCAAAATCCACTTCCACGGAATTTACTTGTGTACACATTCACCACTAGGAATACGCTTCCTCATCAACATAACCCCATGTGTAACAGTATCACCTGTCTTTACAGGCTGCTGACAGACTGTTTTGCTGGTGGTTCATAGGGACACTTTCACTGTGAGTTTTTTTGCTATCTGTGCGACATGGATTGAATACCATGATCATGATCCTGTTTGATACATAGTCTTCCATTAGCCAAACTTATACTCCCCTCCCCTATCCGAGTGCTGAAATCTAGAATATCACCTGTCAAAGTACCATGTGTTAGCTAAAACAGAAGGACAAGAGTTTGACCTATGCATACAACAGAGGTCCATCCATATTATGCCCTTGATTGTAAAGAAGATTGATGTGAAGCATGAAGATATAATGTAGTTGTCTGAAAAGCAATCACATCGACATGTCAAAATTATCTTAGCTACATAATGTTATGTAAATAGAGTCCATATAGCTTTTTTATTTTGTAAAAGTACATAGAATATACCATATGTAACAAGGTGGCCCAGGCGACTACAACATCACTTCAGTGTTCCAGCATAGGTCTCCTTGACCGGCTTGGTTAATTTATCGATTGTCTACATTTTCTACGTATTGATATGGTCAAATAAAGTGAAATTGAATCTTGAATCTTCCCTCTCTAAACTTTGGGTGCATGCTCCCACACACAAAGTGATGGGGCAACAAACAGTTGATAGTATAAATGGACATTTATAAGGGTGTAAAGTGGTTTCTCTCTCATAAGGCCACCCCAAGTGCACCAGAAATATGGCCTTGAAAGAAGGGTGGCCTTTCTTGAGGGGACCATTGAGGGAAAATACTACCCATGCTACAGAAAAACCACCTCTGTGGAGGAGTGGCCTCTTGTCAGGATGGGTGGGTGGGTAAAGGGGCTCATAAAAGAACAACTGCAATGTACACGCATGGGTGAGTAAGGACTACCCTATGTACCCAGGTCAATGACTCACTTTACCTTTATGTCAATAAAGATAGCTGTGCATATGAAAAGAAAAGCTAAAGACTGAATGTCAATCATACAAAAAGCAACAACACTGGTGCTGCCCTCTGGTAACCACCACTCAAAATATCCACACTGGCTTTGCCATGATAACAAACCTGCAACTATTCCTCAGTCCAACAGGTTGAAACCTAAATACAAGACATTTTTGTTTTAATTTGTGCATGGATCATTTTAACTAAAGTGGTGACTGCAACTTGGGATAATTACAAGTATATACAATTGCTTTCTCAGCTGAAACAGGACACATGACCCCAGAGCAAAAGAAACAGAACTGGGACCTGAAAACTATGACTTCATTGGGAAACTCATAAATACTTACAAAGACTAGCTGGTCTCCCTCTTTAGCTAGGTCAGTCATCTGATTGGTCACTTCTGTAAGTCTGTCCTGCAGTAGTTGGATCTCTTCCTTTTGACTGGCTAAGACAGATTCAGGTAGGGAGCACCACAGGTCATCTTCTTCTTCGGTCACTGTTACAGTAAAATATGCCTATTGTAACAGGGGTCTGCCTTAATCAGGTTTGTTTCAGTGACTAATGACACAAAGAAGCATTCCTAAAGGATTACATGGCTCATTTAATTAATAATTTCTTGAAGATGGTACACACAGATCTTATTATTATGAAAGCATATGTCTTTGACATACAAGTTGACACCATTTGTATTTTTCCTTTGATATTCTTTGCATATTTACAGTGCTTTCATATCAGAAAAACTGAAATTCTTATTAATTTGCTATTAACTTTATGGTGTAAATGTAGATGATAAAAGATAGTGGGGTCTGTTTTCACTGGCAAAATGAGATATAAATGAATCTATAAATATATATAAACAGTTAAAAATATCTACAATGTTTGCCATACTAGATATATATGGAGGCTCCAAGATGCACAACACAGAAAAATGGACAGTCCACTGAAAAATGACGTGACACACGAGTCTAATTAATCTAAGATGTAGAGCATTGCTGAAATAGTAGAAGATGGTAAAATCCCAGTGATTATTATGACAAGATAAGCGGGAGACTTGAAGCCACTGAATTTGTCATCAACAGCCTTCAGCTTCAAAATATGGACACTTCACACTTTTCAATTGACAGTTTCACTTCATTACACTTGTTCACTTTGTTCTAGTAGCTGGGTTTTCATTTTCGAAGATCTAGTACATCAGTAAAATAAACAAATGTAAAACAGTTGCAAAACTAATTCATCACACGCATCATTTCATATTTGACTTTGTACTGCAATGTTCTCAAAAAATTGCAAAAGTATACTGACTGGTCAGTCTGAGGACAAATTTTCAGAGGTAACATAAAACTTATTTCAAGTCAATGATTAGTGATATCCTGTTGATTCCCAGAGATGAGTCTCAACACTAGCAAGTGATAATTAACCACAAAGGTGACTAGACCTCTTCTTTTTTTTACCAGTACACACACAGAGAGAGAGAGAGAGAGAGAGAGAGAGAGAGAGAGAGAGAGAGAGAGAGAGAGAGAGAGAGAGAGAGAGAGACAGACAGACAGACAGACAGACAGACAGACAAACTACATGCATTACACATGTATCACTGAAGTAACCTTTTAATGGCTCACAATTAGATGAAAAAGTAAGATGGTCAAATAGTCAGCTGCTCAGTGCCAGAACTTAAAGGGACATGTCACTTGTAACAGTTAAAGGCACTTGATGTTAGACCTTTTGACCTCCTGTGCCATTCCCTATTCTGCACTCTGAAACTAAAACTTCCTGACAATACTGTTGGCCTGCTTGTTCTATCCACATGGCATTGTTGTTTAGGCTTATAACAGGCCAATGCTACACTAACGGATTATCTACATGAACCATACACACAGAGAGTATATGGTAAACAACAGCCAGCATGATATAAATGTGATATAAATATGGAACAAACGTGAACATGTCAAGATGTCAACTTGAATTAAAGGTCATAATGTATACTGAATAAAGCTGCTTTTTTGAAGCATCAAAGCATAACTTGTTTTCTGTGAGAAAATGTCTGCTGTGCTTTTTAAGAAATCAGATAATGCTACACTTTGCATCCTTTAAAGTCAGTATGCAATGACCTCCCGCCCTCTGATGTTAAACTCCACTAACTGTTACACGTAACATGTTCCTAAGCCTTTCCCCCTTAAATTGGCCAAAACCAATTGGGGGTAAAATGTCATCAGTTCCAATGATTTAGATTTATTTTAGCAATAATGAAAAATCAATTTGAGTGAGAATTGCAGATGGGCCCTATCAGAATGGCATTCCTCAGGTCAACAACTTCCCTTCCATCAGGTTGGGCCTCAGTGCAAAAGCTGCTAACTCAGTCTTAATTCAAGGGAAGAAGGGTTTAAGTTTGAGGCTCCAATCTTAGTGGGTACATGGTAAGCTATTCTGCAAGAATACTAGTGCACTGGCATTAACTTAAAACACTGTGATAGCTTACCTGACACTGTCTTGAACACAGGGTCCTCATCCTCAAAGAAGAAGTCATTGTCTATGCTGACGGTGGATGACATACTTTTACTTGTGTTCTGACTTGACCATACTTCCATAAAATTGTCCTCAAATCCCTTTGTAAGTTCAAACATGTCCTCCTCCTGGGAGCACTTCCAGGCACTTGATTGGTCCACATTTGTGTCCTGTGTCACAAAAATGTCTTCCCCAGAAAGGGGTGGAATTGCGATCTGATCTTTGTCAAAAGGATCAACCTTTTGTGGTATATGCACTTCGTACTGGGTCTTTGTGGCTCTAACTCCTGTCAGTTTCTCTTCTGTAATGAAACAATTGAACAGACAACCATGTCAATCTTGCATTTGGCCACAACCAATTTCAAGACATTACCAGAAAATATGAAACAAGGCCTAACCCTTTCACCCTTAACCAAGCAAAAACCAACTGGTAGTCAAACAGCCTGCTTCAATGTTTTGGACTAACTTCAATAGTAAAGAAAAATAATTTGTATAAAAATTGTACATGAAGCTTATCAAAATAACATACCCCTATTGAACAGCTTTTCTCAGCATGGCTTACGTGGTTTGCACTCAACCCATATCAAGAAAGCTGTTAACTCAGTTTTAAATCAGGAGGAAACGGCTAAATTTCAAAAATTTCCTCAATTCCCCATGGGCAGCAGTAAAGAGGACATGTCTTGCCTATTACTGCAATGAATCAAATAAAAGTATGCATGACTGTGAGCTGATATATCACATCACACAGCATCTCTTTAAGCCGTATTTGTCCTGTAAATTTGAAATGGTTAAGATGGCTCTTTCTCGAGACATTGCTCTACATGCAACGTTAATTATGAGATGCATTTTCAAGGCACGTGTTTATGACTGTCCTTTAATGCAGAAAGTTGAATGAAACATATGGAAATTAACACAAAGTGAACTTGCACACCTAACCATTTTCAATGGTTAAAAAATTATGTAAGGACTCAAGCCTATTGCAAACTGAAAAAATCATTCCATTATTTCCATTTGCTTTGCAGGCTAGCAAAAAGTTATGACAGACAAAAGTTTTGCAGTCGTACCTTTCCTCTGTTCATGGAGCTGGTGGAATGGATCAAGGTCTTTGATCAAACTATTCCTCTGTCTTTTCTACCAAGCAGAACAAGCACATTACGTAGATCTCACAAATATCAAACGTAAATGTTTCATCACGTATAATGTGTGTGTACAAGCATTTTCTTTTGATGTTAAATACTCATTCAATAGTAGCAATTGGCATTGACACTGCCATCTATCACATGAAAGCAAACAGGCAATTATTATAGCAAAATGGTGCATTCTTTTATCATTATAGTACATGTATGTCAAAATCAGGTAATATGATTGAATAGATTCAAGATTTATTTATTTCAACAATACAATATACAATGTATATATATGAAGACAATACATTCAGTTGAAACTATCTAATACTGGTATTGTTCAGGAGACTATCCTTGAGGCTTGTATAGCCACTTTCAGCCACTTATTCAATTACACCATTAAATTTTTTGAACAATTCCACTAATCAACCCATAAAGGTTGCAACCATTAAAATTGTGATCTTCATTTTACTTGTTCCACACTGGAAGCTGGTTCCTACCTTTTAATAGAAGGAACAACCAGATTTGTGAAGAATTTTGCCACAATTTGTTTGATCATACAAATGAAATATATTCACTTTAATGCGCATAGATAGAAATGATAAATAAATTTGTGGACAAGTTTAAGCAACATCATTAACTTTCAGGGACCAACTGTACAAATGGTGACATGGGATATGACAAGGGAGTATTCATTATCTCATCATCAAGTCAACCATATTTCAACGTATGCTCAAATACATTTAATCATGTGTTGAAAGGTATTTGGACATATAATAGAATACTTTTAATGCTACGGGTAAGTCAGTTTGCATTTAACCCTTTGCATAAAAATATTTAATCATATGATAAAATTTTTCCTCACATTACTACTTAATGACTTTATTAAATACATTCAAAGATATGTTTGAAGCACGCAGGCCTTTAATAGTTTAATTCATTTTAATACCCAGCTGTAGTCTCTATATAACCCTCCTAAATCCAAGTGATACACATTTGGTTATTCACAAGAGGCAGTGCATACTTTTCTGAGCTTTTCTGCCTCGTCCTCCAAGGCCTTGACCTCCTGAGACATCCTCTGCTCCTCCATGATCACCTTGGCCGTCTCCTGACGCACCCGCTCCTGCTCCTTCTTTAACCTGCAGAAACACCATGACACACACATCATGAGACCTTAACTGTAAAGCTACACATGCAGGTGGCCATGAAATGAAGTGTAATAAAACTCCCCTTGTTTTATCATTCACTTTGTTTCAAACGGGTCCAGCAAAACGCCTTTCACACTATATATTTCCTTACATTTGGAAAATAAAAAATACAGTACAAAAAAATAAATTACATATAACTTCAACACAAAGCATTGACTGAAGGGCCCGCCATTTGCTCAAATTAGATCATGGCAACACCCAAATCTATTTTTTCAGTTTACCTTGCCAGGTAAGATAAGCATATTGTCAAATTTGAGCAAAAAACATGGAGGCATTCTGTAGATATCATGGTAACAAGAATGTGCACATCTGAACAAACAGACAGAAAACCAGAAAACATAAAGGGTCCACCCATGACACGGACCCTTAAAAAATAAAACAAAATGAAGACATATCTTTAAATATAAATAGCAGCAAAAGTGAGCAAACATGTCTTTAAGAGCACATATATTAGACTCATTTGGTATCAAAATTATTGATTTAGCATTATATGTACACAGGCTGATTTTCATTAAAATTTGTTTTACGATATCTTTTTTCAATGTAGTTAGATGTATCTTGAATGATATATATAATGCATTTAAAGAATGCCATCTACCCTCAATGTATTCTTCTTGTTTTTCAGCATCAAAAAATTTATAGCTTTACTGGTATTTTCTCACAAACACTGATTAAGATCGGAGACATTAAGCAACAAAACTGACATTTTTGTTTAATAATTTTCCATATTTGTTAGCAATACACATTTGGTATGATCTCTCTGATATCATATCCACTCCAAACTTCTATCATATCAGAAAAACATTTTTCCTCTGGCCTGAATGCCTGTGGTGCCTTCCAGCAGTTACTCCGGGTGCCATTACTTGGCCTTTAGTATTGACCAATCATATCAGCTTATCATAACAGACTAATCTCGGAATGAACTGGTGCGGGGTCAACTGGGTGTGCTCCTGTGTTTGGATTGTTGTGCAGTAGGGAAGCTACTGCTTCTTTTAGATCCTGTAAGGTTTCTGTCCCTCGCCAGATAGGAAACTGAAGCAGACCTGACCTTAAAAGTTAGAGTGTAACCTGCACCTAATCAAAATTAAAATACAAGGATCTGTGGTGTACTGTCACCATCTGCCTGGGTAGATATAATCTGGCTCCCACTTGTTGGGGATTCTGAGCGCTAGGTAGCTGCATAAAAATGGATGACTGGGATGCACCAACAATCGCTAACTGTGGAGACTGGCCTGTTGCTGCTCCTTTGTTGCCACGTCATCCTCGATGGGCACTTCAGCTTCTGCAGTCTCTACCCCTGTGGCCGTATTCACAAAGAATTTGATCTGGTCCTTACTTTAATCCCAAACTTAAAATCAATGTGGTTTGGGCCCTAAACTACTTAATCCGTGGCTCAATGTTTGATTAAAACTTTAAGGATTAGCCAATACATGCTCTTGGCTATGATATGAGCTTAATGATTTACAGGTTCATTTTATTAAATCAATCTTAGTTTGATCCAGTATTTAATCTTGCGACCCAGGATTAAAATCTGGATTAGATCAAGATTGATTAAAGAAAATGGAAACTTTAATCCAAAGTTCATATTACAGTGGAGAACATAGATTAATTAATCCTGCAAGTTTAGATTAAGCATAAGGCCACTGAATCAGTAGTTCGAGGCCAAAAGGCACATTGACTTTGATTTTAGAATTAAATTCAGGATAAGATTAAACTCTTTGTGAATACGGCCCCAGGTGTGTCTGAACTCCTTAGCTTGCCTGCAAAAGGGTCTATGAGCACCACCATCACTGCCCCCTGCACCTCAGGGCTTTTCAGCGTGCTCTCATTGGAGAAACATCTGCTGGATCTGGAGGTGGGACTCCTGACGATTGTCCTAGATAACCAACTGCATTGTCTCCCAGTCAAACAACCATGACTGGTCAATGGGTGAGGTGCACAAATGTGACCCTAGATGTTGATTCACTGCTGACATGTTGAGGTACCCCCGTTATTGAAGAAGCAGAAAGTTGACCTCCAGGCAAACCATGTTCTCCAGGGCAAGGTGTAATGATAGCACTGGGGATTGCTCTGTCTGGCCTAAGATGTTGAGTACCTTGCATACATCTGGGTCCAAGTCCAAAGAGTTGGCTAGTCAGCAGAGTAGTTAACTTTGAGTCAGGGCCCCAAAGTCTGACCCCGAGATTGTCAGCAGTATGGTTCTCATGTCCATGATAAACCACTCCAGTATCTGTTGGGGGAAATACATGCTGGGCAACGACTTATTCCCAGGGATGGAGTACCAAATTCCTCCTGGGCCTGGAGCAGTGTGATGTCCCAAGTGGATGTTGGAACCTGGTACATCATAGACAGGTTCCTTGGCTTGGGAAGCAATTCCAAGAGGCTAACCCCATGGGACCAGCCAGCCATCGAGGACTACAACTGGTCCCACATCGTCTTGGTCTGCACCGCGATGTATGTTGAGAATGGGATGGTGACCTGTTGGTGATCCTCTGTCATCTGTCACATTGGCTTTGGAGCTAAGGGCCACGTCCACAGCTTTTCAGGCAATCCCAGACCCTGGCTTCCTTGTGCGAAGGTAGGTAGTTATGTCCTTCAGCATTTCCTTGACCGTCTTACCCACTGATGTACTGGCACTGTGTGTGCAGAAAACAGGACTTGGATGGACCAGACTTCTCCTCCTCGTCTGACTCTACTTGGTCTGATAGCATAGATGACAGGGAAGGTGGCTTCCTCATGCCAGTTGAGGTTCACCTCCAAAGACATTTATTGGCCCACTACTGGACAGATAATATCCCCCTCAATTATATCCGGATCTCATGGATTGGGAGCCAAAGTGATCTGTGGTTGGTCTGGATCTGGGGCTTCTAATATGCAGAAGACTGGCAATGGTTAAAGATGGTCACCACTGAGGTGTGGGCTGTGACATCAGAATGGGGCTGGGGTGTGGAGGTGTGGGGCTCCGCTTCCATTGGAACCCCACCGCTAGTAAGCTTGATAATCTTTTGCCAGATGACCGACTGGATCTACAGGGCCAGTGAGGGCATTCAGTGAACTTTCTTCCTCAACAAGTTGGTGGCGAAGTAGAAGCACCCCCACAGAAGCGAGGAGTCCTGGGTTGGCGGCAGGCACTGCATGCAGGCACGTCCCCTCTATCCCACTAGCTGGTGATGGAGATCTTCTGCTGGCAGCTGAGACAAGTGAGGTGGAGCCTGCGAACAATGATGGGGTACAGAATGCACAGGAGACCACATGGCAGGGCTGGCTGGAGAAGGGAACCTTGCTCTATGCATGCATTTCTATGTTTTGCCCTTCCTTGCAGCTCATAAGGATGTGATACTTTTTCAGCAAGACCACACTCACCCCCATGCAGCACATCTGATGGCAGCATTAGCATTCCTGCAGCCTTGGGAAGTTCAAAATTAATGACTTTAATGACTGTTTTCTTTTGGGGGCCAAAACAGGAAACCAAAACTAATGACTTTTAATGATGTCTGGGGATCCTGTGCATTTATGGACACTGAGCATGTCAACGTGATGCCATGGATGCCTAACTGTCAAAATCCCAGCCCCACAGAGCACTTGTGGGACGAGATTCAGAGATACATTTCTTCCACAGAACCTGGACCCACCAACAGACAAGACCTCATATAGGCAATAGAATCTGTTACATTGACATCAATACAATGTCAAATCTTCTGTGTAGAATACCTTAATTTGTTATTTGTGCATGAAAAGTCATAAAAAAATTACTCAAGTGGTGATGCATTTTAAATGCTGGTCAGTATATGAACACAATAACAGGCATCATGGAAAAAGTCAAGTCCTGATACATGTATCTATTTCCTTTACATCAATGTCAAATACAACACCCCACTCAGTCAAAACTATAATGTATCATCCCCCAACATCAAGTTTGCAGAGTCCAGTAACATGTCCCTTAAATTTTTATATCATACCTGTGAACACTTTGTCACAAGACAAATTTGGCTAATATCTTATATGGTCAGTCTTGAGACAATTGTCGATGTTTGCTAATATACCTTGACCAATAAATGTCAAAAGCGCATGGTTATTTTCAAAATAAAAACAGGTGATTTCCTATCAAGGCACCTAATAGTACATCCCAATACATGTGAACATAAACGTTGATAAACAAGTCTCAGTCATGTTTGTTGGTAGCTGGAATGGAGACCATATATAAGTGATATAAATACCAAAGGTCATAGACCAGTGGTTAGTTATGAAGTGAGGATCAGCAGGCAGAGTCTTATTTCGCAGGTACATGAACAGCACCTGCGCTGGCTTTGATTTGTTCTGTATAAATGATCAAAAAACACATATAACATGGAATAGGATCTTACATGTTGTCAACAAGAAAACCTTCACAACTTCATGGTTACTATAAATACATTTAGTAGTAACTGAATTTGTGTACACATATTACAATTCCAAGAACACCCGTGTATGATAATAACAAGTCACTCTCTGTGCCATTACCACAGCTGCCTCCAAAGCAGACCAGGCTGAGTACGTGGAGTTCAACGTGTGGAGTGGAGAAAACATGGAAATTGGTCTGTTTAGCAGGCAAGATGCTCAGCAACCTGGCACCAAATGTCTTTTAACTCATTCCATACCAGTCCTTGATTTTTCCATATATTTACTTAGATTTAACACAAAAATTGCATACTTAAATTCTTCATGAAAAGAGCTTTCTTTCAAGTACCAACACGCCTATATTCTTAAGTCAGTGGTTCTGGCACTGCCAGAACCACTGACGAGGCCTGTGACCATAGTATGGAATGGATTAAAACATCCCATCTCAAGCCGATCTATGAGCCATAATGTCTGTATTAATTTGTAAAGCATATCTCTATATATTTTCTGAAAATAACATGTTCACAATTACATATACGTACTTGTTCCTTGTCATATAAATCAGAATCTATTTTATAAAAGACTTCTGATATACTACCTATCTCTTTCATGAGGGCTGATCTTAAGATGAAGCATAAACATAGCCTGTTCTCTGAACATTCTCCCCTGGAATGCCGGAGTCATTAATCTTGGAGTCTGTATGTTCAGAACTCTATATCACAGCAGTAATGCCATGTCAATGACTTATTTCCTGTTCAACTAGATAAGACTTGCACATTCAACATCATTAAAATCAGTCTTCATATAGAATCAACATGGCCAGTCTTGCATGGCTGCATTGCTTGGCAACTCATGCTCTTGACTGCACGCCCTTCCAGCAACTGCAGCACATGTATCTGTCAACTCTCCCCATTTTGGTGGTCATCTCCAAATTGGGAGACTCCAACAGTTATCAAAATGAGGAAATTTTGAGAGAAAATGGTTCATATTCTTTGTTTTTTATGCACTTTCTACCTGGATCTCCTGATAAAAAACATTTAGAGGTTGACACCAATGGTAGCGTGAGTTGTAAGGCAATGCAAAAACCACTGACAGAGGCCAGTGAGTCAGTCAGTGGCACACAGAAGCACATGATACGATGGCACTCACAAGGCAGTTGTACATCCAGCATATGCATCTTCAAGACTCTCTGGTTATTTTTATTGGTGCACAAACTCAAATATGCTCTCAATCAGTTTATACTTTGTACAAAATTACAATAATAGATGTAAAATGGAAAGTGTTGGAAATGGCAAGTGACCTAATGCAAATAAATGGCTGATTGATGGCCATGTGTCTTGCCCTGCACAGAACTGATTGTGGAAGTGCAAATCTAGCTGTCGCAGCGGTCAACTAAGAAATATTAACAAGGTGGCACAGCAGAACTGGTGTGTGTTACTTGCAGACTGTACCGAGTTATATATAGTAACTTGTACCCACCTGGATACAATTCATCTGTAAATACAGCCTAAACATCTGTAGCAAAAGCTAATTTTGCAACTTTGCAGCACATGCTCTGGAACAACGACTCTTGGGTCATTTTTTTCCAAGTTTGTACGCTGTCAACTCTGACTGTTCAGCTGATGATTTAATGCAATGTTTCTAGTAACAACCAGGTCCATTATCCCTCAGAAGGAATGAAACACAAAATCTTTACTTCATTTGAGGGGATACCTTTTCATTCCTATATTCCATTCTACAAGGAGAGGTTGCAATTAGCAATTTTATGTGTATTTGGTTGACTACACAACCCAATACACAATACCAATTCTTGTGGGCTAAAGGTATTTCCATAAGATTCTATGTTAAGGTAACATTCAATGTGTTGAATAGTTTTGCAGCAAAAGTTATAAAATTTACCAGAGTATTTCAATTATACACAACCATTTATCATAAGAAATCTGGTGTTTCTGGGTAGAGCAGTTTTCAAGTTACATATGTTTAAATTACAATGGAAACTAATGGTAATAAACTTACCTAGCCCACCTGCCTACAGAGCCTTCTTCTGAGAACCCACATGAATCAATTGATCTTTACCTTACCTATTCCATGTATGTGTGTCTAATTTGAGGGATTGTCTATCTGCATGTAAACATTCTGTGCTAATTACAAAATAACTGATTTTTGAAATGTCTCATATTTCAGTGCATGCCTGCCTTGTGTTGTCCACATCATGCACATAGCTTGATTATCATGACTTTTCTGCCACTTATTTGTTAGTGTCTTGTATTAGAAATGAAACCAAAATAGACTGTCACACATCATGCACATAGCTTATCATGACTTTTCTACCACTTGTTTGTTAGTGTTTTGTATTAGAATTGCAACCAAAATAAACACAGTCTTTTCCAAGAAGTTATTCCTGGCGACTAAACAATTATTGCACTTCTCGTCCTATACAAACAGAATTTTCTGTATTTGAGACCTTTTATTAAATACATGCACAATGGTTCCTGACTCTATGAGTACTACCCTGTCTTGAAGGGCCAGCTGAGGATATTTAACTCTTTCCCCTTGAACTAAGACTGAGTCAACAGCATTCCTTGACATGGCTTAGCACCCAACCCATGCCAAGAAAAGCTGTTGACTACTTCTTATCTTCACAGATATTGAAGCAGACGACATTTAACCAACAGCTGGTTTTGGCCAGTTTATCGGGGAAAAAAGGTTAACTGAGTACATTTCATGTCATTCCTACCTCCTGTGGGGGGACCACATGGTCAGTCTAACAACAGTTTACCTAACATACAGATTCACAGCATGTCTTGGAACCAAGGCACTGGATTGACAATGGTTTCTTCAATAACCAACGTACCTCACACATGAGGTAAAAACATACATACCGTGTTGTTTGAATTGAATGACAGCAAAACAAATTTCCTTTAATTCTTATCATAAGGTATTACACAAAGTGGTTGTTTCTGTTCAAGTGTTGAGGTACATGTGAAAAAAATTTGGATTATTTTCAAAAATGTATATTGTCTATGAAATGTAATTTTCTGTTATTCTTAACACAAAGTATTAGAAACTGTGATTGTTTCTATTCAATAACTAAATTACATTTGCAAAGTTTTGAATTGTTTCCCAAAACATACACTATTTATCAAGCCTTGTAACCTCCATATTTCAAGATTCACAGACAATCAATTGTACCCACATATTTATAAGCACGGACCTGCTATAGCAGGTCCCTATTATAAGGTACATGAACAAAACCTGAAGAGACCTCAATTGTGACAAAATTATTAACCCTTTGTTTCAGACTGCAGGATCCAATGTACACAATCTACATTTTTTGCTTTTCTAAAGATTTTTCATCCATTAAGGGCTACTATTTCCGAGACCATGATGTTCAATAGGTGTGATGTAATCAACATACAGTGACACTGGTCTCAAAAGACCATCCCTAGAGATGACCAAATTATGATCTCTCAAAACAGGTGGTCTCTCATAGGAGGTATAAATAAGAAGAAAATCCTAAGCAAAAAATATTGAAAAGGTGGTTTTCCAAGGCAAGTGGTCTCTCATTGGACCGGTCTCTCAAGACAGGGACCATTGTATCTATCATGTGTACACTGCAAATATGTGAAATTAAAAGGAACTGAGACAGCAAGACAGACACTATGTAGGTAACATTTGAATCTGTCTATGAGTGCATGACTTCAAGGTGTGGTCAGTATTAATTGTGGAGCTATATGTGCAGTGCCTCTTTACCATGCGAATAATGAGGCAACTGTTTCTGACACGCTGCTGTCCCTCTCTATTAAGGCCCTTCCCACCCAGGGACACCCCTCTTACAGGGTCACTGTCTTCATGCATAAGGTGGCCATTTTCATCCCAGTCCCTTCAATAAAGGACATCCCTCTTATGAGACCACTTTTCTAGAGCATATAGCAGTAGGGTGGCCTTATTAGAGGAGGTCACTGTTTTTATTTGATAATGCCAAATTTGAAGTTGTTTTCATGCTAACTTCCTCTGTGACATGTCTCATTCACCCCACATAATTAGATCTCTCAGACATTTTGCGGGGTAAAGATGTAATAGTAATGGGTGGTAATGGAGGGTCAAAGGTATCATTATAAGGGGTGTTGTTGGGGAAGGTGTCATTTTAATGGGTGGTAGGTGTCATTATAATGGGTCGTCATGGGGGCTTGAGGAAAAAGGTATTACCATTATACTGGGCAGTGACCTAGGAGGGGTAGGTAGATGAAGGTATTCTGATAATGGTGGTGATGGGGGGGGGGGGGCAGGTGTCATTGTAATGGGGGATTGTATACCTGATTAGATCTAACATCAAAAGGAATAAATGTATGTAAAGATTTAACTTTCCATTGAATAAACTTTATCTTTGAGTGTGGCATCTTGAATATTTTGCTGATGATTATAGCATATTTGGCAGTAATACTTTCTTGTTCAAACATATATGATGTAACATACGCTTAGAACTTTGTAACTAAGTAATGCTTCGTACAAATAGCACACATCTTAATTCAGTTACAACCAAACATATATTTAAACCCTACACATTCACCTCTTGTTCTCACCTGTTTGTAATTTTACCACAGGTGACCTTTGACCTCTCAATTTGCCAATCTGATATAATCTCAAAACATAGAAAATGTGTATCATGCCAACAGGTGCCCCTAAAACTTTTCAGCTCTGTCTTTCATTGCAAGGTTCACCTTTCCCAACATAAAAAATCTTAAATTGTAAAATTTGTGCATCACTGAAATAGTGCAGCTCAACTTAGGATTAAATATACCCCCCTATCATTTTCAATCTGCAAGTGAACTGGAAAAGTACAATGTGCATGGTTGTCTGCAAGGCACTGTGTGACACAACCCAGAAGGAAACATGAATAATTTTTATGATATATAATCAGTATGTTCTTGCAGTTTGAAATGAAGCTTAAGCTTGTAAAACATCTTTAACTACAGTGAATGGTCAGTGGTTTGCAGACCATGGTGATCAATGATTTTAAAGCATTAAGACCTTCAGATCTCGGAAATGAAAATGATCAATTCCTACCTGACAGGAGCATGAAGTGCAGCGTACACTAGCCAGCATTGTGGGGGAGTACGATCGAGGGAGTGAATGGGTAGCCCAGGGGTGAAATGGGTACTCTGAACACTTATGGTTTTTCCCTAGTATTCATTGTTTGGGGGTTGAAAAGAAATTACAAAGATAATTATCAAAAGTAAACAAAATGATAAAAAATTGCAAAAATTAGGATAGGTAAACTGCCAGGAATGTAGTTGTGTGGACCCCTAAGGATCTGTCACACTGAGGGCATTATAACGAGTGGTCACAGCTCTTACATCTGACAGCATCACCAATGGTGTTGCCCATTATGTGTTTGCCACCAGGATTGGCTGGCCCCTGGACAGCCTGGCCAGTGGTGATGTGATCCACTGCCAAGGGTACCACCAATCACAGTACAGACCCTGCTGCCCTGTTGACATTAATGATTTTTTCTTGTATTAAACTATACGTGGGCAAATGTACCACTAATCACTTGATATAAGACCAGTGAGCTGAGAGGAATGAAACACTAGGCATTACATTTGTATTATATAAAGTGACCTGCCTAAGTGAGCCACCTATGGCTTATGGCACTGGTATAATACTATCAGTCTACACTCATATACTTTTAGCTATGCTTTTGTCATTTATATCAACTCTACCACCACTGAGATTAACCCCTGCAACTTCACATTGAAACTGAGTCAACAGCTTGAGCTAGGGCATGCTATTGTGATAGAGCTTGTCTGTAATTCCACTTTATCTTGTTCTGATAGCACTTGTCTGTGATTCTGCTTTAAATTGTTTTACATGTTGACACAATGAAACATTTCACAAGTTAGTATTAGCTGGTTTATGGGGGAGACGGGAGGGGGAAGGGTTACAATTGCAACTCGAAAGATTTGGCTACTTTTGGTGGTAATTTTCAAGCCTTCTCAGCTCCACCTTGATGGCTTGGCTTGGTAATAATGGACTGTATTAGCATAAAGAGATTTATGTCAATTTGAACCCCATAAGTACATGTCAAAAGGTATAGGGTATTTATAAAGGTAAATGGGTCATAAAATCTGCAATTTTTTACTGAAATAGCCTGGTATTATATTTCTTAAGACATACGCACTGACAAGCTTTACCTACATACCTGACCTTGAAATGGAGGTATATGATGGTGCAACCAAAGGCAGTTCAAAAAGAACATTAAGGTGTAAGGAGTGACCTTGTAATCTGCCAATAAATTCAGGTTTCTGCATACTGTAACTTGTATATGGTCAATCCACAAATCTACAGTATAAGCTCTGACTTATTTTTCTTTCAATTATGCTAGTTTTACAACCCCCACCTCCCACCCACCCCAAAAAAGAACAAAAAAAAAAAAAAAAAAAAACAGAAATGACATGCCTTTCAAAATGTTGACTCAGCTGACATACGTCCCTCGGGAAGAAGCTCCTTTTTTGCCATTTCCAGCTTTCTTTTTGGGGTTTAATGCAGATATACTGAGAATTTAGTTCGTTTCAGATGGACCATTTTGCCTTTAGAATTAACTTTCAACACATTTTAATGTCAAAATTAAACCAGAAGATCTCTGCTCACATTCATGACTATACCTGCACTGCCCCCTGGTGCCATAATCCTCAGTCTTATGATTCACTGATGTGCAAAATTGTATCAAAAGAATAGCTTTAAAAATCAAGTTTAAAAAAATCAAAAATACAAAATAAAATTCATGTTTGCATTTTAACATTCCTTATTAGGTAACAAGTATAAAGGCTGTAGCATAGGCATGCAAGGATACGTGTTAGTGGGAGTGCATACTATGATGTGGGCATAGCTTGGAAGGCCTTTTTCCTTTTGACTTTTTGCATGTACAAAATTAGGTGAAAATAACAAAATTCACATTTTTGGATGGTCATATAAACTTGATCTTCAACATCCATGCATAAAGTACAGGTAAGAAGAACAGTCCTATCAACAAGCTTATGAAAAGAAAAAAAATTGTGTTAGAAGGAAACCTGCACAGTAGTCCCTCCTTTGTGAGACAATGTGCTTTTACAAATAAGTTATCTGGTCTCTATACTGCTATCTTTTCCATGTTATTTGACCTGCACTGAAAGAGACCACCTGCTTTATGTGACCACTTTGTCCGAGGCCAAGGAATGTCTCACAGGAAGGACCAGCAGGTTATGAGCCCAGAAAAGTAGGTCACAGACACCAATAAAATACCAGGTATCCAACTTAACCATGAGTCTATTGTCATATGATGCAGGGACAACTTTGACATCCATTGACAAAACACATAAAAAATTTGACACATGCTGATACAAAATTGGTCACAGTGATGGATGACCACGTCATTGTGTTCCATGAATTTAACCAGGTAATCTTAACCTTATGAAGTGCCTGTGCACCAAATTTGAACTAAATTTGTCCAGGCACTCATGAAATATTGTGGTAACAAACATGGACCACACTGACAACCTGAAAACAGAATACCAATTCCCCATAATGGGAGGTGTGGAAAAAAGGCAAGGGCTTAACCCTTTCCTCCTTAAACCGGCCAAAACCGGCTGGTGGTCAAATGTCGTCTGCTTCAGCGTTTTCAACTGATTTCAACAACAATGAAAAACAATTTGACTGAGAATTGAAGATGAGACTTGTCAAGACAACATGACCCAGGTCAACAGCTTTCCTCGGCATGGGTTGGGCACTTAGCCAAGGAAAGCTGTTGACTCAGTCCTAATTCAAGGGGAAAGGGTTAATTACACTATTCTTGGTCTTCCTATTGTCAGTCATTTGGCTTTACCTAACTGATGAGAAAAATAATATACCAACAAAGTCAATCTACCTTTAGTTAAAAGTGATTTTTCAAAAAACAAATTACAATGCTCCAAAGCAGACATACATCTGCACTGTATGGTCATGGTATCGACCATCAATCACTCTGCTCCTATATGATCAAGTATGCCACAAGCCAAAGATTCTGCCAGAGGAACTATTTGACAACTATAATATTGACAATACATTTCTAAACACTACATGCTATCACAATGAGGATTATCTTAACTTTTACTGTGAACTTAAAATTTATTTTCCTGAGGCTACTATGGACCGGAGTATCTATGTAATATAATGACTGGTGAGAACATAGAGTATATCACCTGGCATTGAGATGCCCCGAGGCCCTGCCCTATCTGCTGCTATACAGCTCTACAATGTGTGCAGATAAGACGTATCTGCTTCAGTGCATAGTGCAAGCAAAGGAGACAATCTTTATCACATACAGTGAAACCTGTCATAAAGACCACCACTATGTTGGACTAAGTCTGCTCTTATGTGACAGTTCATCTCTCAGAGGTGTCAGTAATACAGTGAAACATCCCTATACTGAACACCCTTGGGACCGGAAAAAAGTGTTCAGTATTGTGAGGTGTTTGGTTTAGGGAGGTTTGATAGAATTGAAAGTATATATTTGGGACCGAGAAATGGTGTTCAGTATAGAGAGGTGTTGGATATGTGGAGGTGTTCGGTTAGAGAGGTTTTACTGTATAGTGAAATAACAATAATATTGATTTTTCTTATTCTTCAAACTATTTTTTTTCTTCAAATTTGGAGAAATTAGTGAATGGAGAGATCAGTGTTGTGATTTATGACCGATGATAACAACAAACATGTTACAGTTATGAACTGTTTCCAAGGATCATTCTGCTTGACAACACAAGAACTGTGACTTTTCATTGTTTATAGTAGTATTGCAAACAAAAGGACAGTTTGACATTCAGTAGTGAACACCTCTAAAACAATTCTGTGTACCTACCATTCAATAATCATTACATTACAGTTGATCAGCAATTTATATTATTTAGTAACACGATTTAAGACATTCGTGGGACATAAGTATGCTTTTTAAAATATGTTTATGTGAAAACTGTAAACAATTGTGCTGGGTAAGTACAGCCCTAGTGAGCCAGTATGTGAAATGAGCCAGAATGTGAAAGGAGCTAGTACGTGGATGAGGAAGAGAGTGGTTCCCTGGGATATACCAGGCAGGGACAAGGAAAAGGTATCCAATGGATATTTACCTGGGATAGTCATGTTTTAATTTACAGAGTTCTGATTTACAATACTTATACTTTGGATAGCCGTAGTGAAGGAAGACTTCCAGCTAATTTGGAAGCTATGAAATTCAAAAATTAAAATTTCAACAAGAATAGTCTGATGCTTCAGTAAATGTGAAACTGCAAAGGATGTGATTTTTCTCAACAAAATTGGACACTGCAATAGTAGTAACAAAAAAATTATTGATTAGTGTACTTCGACATGTGGGCTTATGACACAGGCGGTCTTTCATTGGGATAGTCTCTTGGGAGAAGTTCCACTGTAACACATATCTAACTTTCCTAGTAAATGCTTAAAACTTTATGCATGCCATAAATCTTTCATTAGCTTTTAATATGCAAATTACATCAAACTGTCATTAACATCAAGGACAAATTCTGGGTGTGAGACAGTGACAAAGCAAGAAAATGAGGGAACCCAATAAACATGGCATTTCATTTTAACCCTTTCTGACCTAATGATTTGCTTGACCAGTCCTGACCCACATAACTGTGGAACCAGGAAGCGTGTAGCTGAATGGTTATAACAATTTCCTGCTCAAGGCAGCCCAAAGAGCTGGGATGCCAACTGTCCTCAGCTTCAATTTTTCACCATATAATTTTTCATTCATGCAAAATATATTTAATCTCAAACTTGTTGATGAGACCTATGAGGGTACATGGCATTTTTCAGGTCAACAGTTTTCTCTGGCTTGAGTGCCAAGGCAAGCTGTGAACCAATCTTACTCTAATGAGTGTATGCTAACTTTAAGTACATGTGCCTCAAGGCTTCTTGAACACAAGTTATACTGACCACAGTGCAGTTTTATGCTACCACACAAGTGAAGGCAAGTCAATTGCCCCATAAAATACTGATACGGTGAACTAGAAGAGGTCAGCAAATTAATTTGGATTGGTTATCCTGGACATTCTAGGAGAGCCCTGCATTACCTTTCCATTGTCTACATGGATCCTATATTCCCAGCTGGCCATCAATTGTCTGTGGGTTACTTTGATATAACTGCTGCAGTCCAGTTCAATTACTCAGTATGCATTTCAATCACTTTTGCATTTATCTATTTCATTTTTGTTCCCAAGACAAGTTTATATATAGCATGGCTCTCTCCTCTAATCATTTTAATGAAATATGTTTAGACACAACTATCAAAGTCACATAAATTTTTCTGAACATGGCTGACTGAGGGATCATTCAGTAACACAATTGTCCCCACAATGTACTGATTGAGTATGCCCAGCTGAATTGTGTCACTTCATCAGCATGTTCCCCTGTATTCATAGCGATTATATCACTTTCCATTTTATCACTCTGCAGATTGAGTCAACAGCTTTTATCAGCACATTCTGATGACAATGTGCCCAGAATGTGGTACAGAAGGCAGCTGACTAATTCTCTATGTCACTTTGGATGAAAAAAGCACACAAAACTTTTGACATTTCTTGTAATTTCAAATGGAAAAAGTTTCAGGCTGGCACATTAACATCATGACCCTCCAGTTAAAGACTGAACTCACTTTTTATTTTTTATTTATCTTATCTATTTTTTTGGGAGGGGGGGGGGCGCGGTGGAGGGGAGGGTTCACATGTCATATCTAGTCCCATAGACCTATAAGAATTCAAGCTCAGGAACAAAAATATATTTGAAGTGTTGCATGCTGTTATATTTTGTGTGTCTAATGCTCAATCTTCGCATTTTTTTAAAAAAAGAGACCCCCCCAAAATAATAATAATATATAAATAAAAAAGAGACTAATCATTTTGCTAAATCTACTGCCCATATAAACTAATCATTAAATTTCAAGCTCCATGTGTCTGTATGAGGAAGTTTTCCATTTTCTCTCATTACAATAGTGTCCCTATATTGCTTACTACTGTGGAACTTTCCATATAAAGCAGCCCAGCAACATCATGTCACATATGAAATCATGGCAGAAAGTGATAACAGGATGAAACTTTCAGACAATTTGATCTCAAGTTTACTATTAAATTAAGACTACGTTATGGATCACAGTGACCTGTCACCGACTATTTTACAACAACTTTCCAGCACAACTTTTATCTTTATTTTCACTGCTCTGTGGAAATTTTGTTTTAACTCTAGACTGGAATTCCTGTGGCAATGCTGGTCTTACATATGACAGGTTTCACACATACTTTTTATACCTGTATCTTGCTGCATATTATAGTTACATGTACATTACTGTGTATTAATCACATATCAGTCATCTATTTCTATATACATAAATAACATTCCTGTCATCCAATGAATTAACCTATTAGAACATTACACAAACAATTTGATTGGCCATCAAGCAGGTATTTGTCTATTTACTTCACAGATTTATGGCATTCCAATCTTCCTGTAAGGCAACGTAAATAAAGAATTGTATGCAGTGACATGACTGAAAGGATTCATGGACTGCATGCACAGAATTTCACACCCAGTTCCCTGGGGGTTGCCACAAAATTTCCAACCAAACCATGAATTTAACTTTTTTAGTGAAAGTTTAGAGTGATAATAAAATGTAGTAACATCAGAAACATATGCAAGAACAGACAGAATAATGACCTCCTCAGGTCATGTCAGTCAATATTACAATTCCTAGGGGGACTAACCCTATAGCTTACCAAGAAACTTTTAGTTGTCCCATTTTACTGATAGAGCACTCAAAGTTCATATCTTAAGTATGGGCCTGAGGTAATTCCTTTTTTATATACTCGTGACTGCATAATCAGATGACTGCATCTTGACTCTGGATTATCCATGATGACATACATGTACATGCGTGTATATATATATATATATATATATATATATATATATATATATATATATATATATATATATATCACTAATCACTTACAATCAGTATACAAATTAAAGAAGTACACACACATGTATATGCAACATATATACAGTGGCCCTCATTATTAAGACCACCTCCAGTGCCAGTCTTTATATGGAGGAGGTGTTAAAGTGAAGTTTCCTGCACATGTATGTGTGTGTGTGTATGTGTGTGTGTACTTTTTTTTTTCACTTGCACCCAAAGATACATCACATATTTAGCCTTAAACCAATACTCATCAAACTGTAGCTACTGTATCTTTCCAGTTAATGTTATCTTGCTGTTTTGCTCCAGGTCCTCCTTGCCTGACTGCTGTCCTGGCTCTTGGCAGGAAATATGTTGACTGTACCTCATACTTTGAAATATTGCTTCTGCACATTTTTAAAGTACATATAACCTAATTACGTAGTCAGATGACAATGGTTGATCTTTATGATACTTGTACAGGCCCAGGCAAGAGCGGTTAATATTAGTAACTGGTAAGGCGTTGGTTGCATCAGTTTTACCTTACTTCACTACTAATAAATAAACAAAATGAAAAAGTCACAAGACTTATAATATATATATATATATATATATATATCATTGACACCTACTGTGTTCTTTAGCTCATATCTCATAGAAGTAACAAGCAATGTATATATATGTGTGTGTGTGTGTGTGTGTATACACACATACACACACACACACACACACACACACACACACATATATACAATGGAACCCTGCTTTCAACACCACCTGCAGTAGCACCTAAAAAACAGCCTTCATTCAGAGATGGTCTGAATTCTAAAACTGCTGTTACATACATTCACAATGAAAAGAAAATGCATGGTTGAGCACAAGTCTGATCTTATGCATGATCTCACTGTGCGTATATATGTATATATTTTATATTATACAAATCTCAACTGTCAGTACTTGGTTTATAAAACTTTTCAAAAATTTCATGTGCTGTAACTTTGAGCCACTAAACATAACTTCTGGTACAGCTGACAATTGTCACAGCGTATCATGAAGACATGGAGCAAAATGCAGCTTTTGACAAAATTCAGTGTCAACACAGCAAATATCTTCTGCATCTGTACATACCTAAAACGACCATTATCTTTTACTACACAATGTACTTGTTGCACCTTGGTGACCTACATGTATGGGGATTACTCACAACACTATCCCTTTTACCTCTAACTGTCCAAAACCTACATGGATGTAAAATTTAATCCACTTCAGTGTTTTACCTTTTTTTTCATTCATCAAGGAAAAATACATTCCGAGTCAGAATTTCTGATGACACCTACTCCAAGAATACTCTCCTGGGTCATCAGCATCTTGTACAAAGACTGGGCAATAAATTAACACCTCTGTGCATTGTGGTAAGGCCAATGTAAACCTTTATTGATTTCCACTGATGATGCTGTTTCTCACTTTAACTATCTGCAATCTACTGTCTCACTATTGTAAAGAGAACTGGATGGGGAGAGACAATGGCCATTTGTGCAAAATCAAGTGTGTTGTACAGACACACAGACAAACAAAGCCCCAGGCACGCATCTTCATGTACTGATTAATAGTCCTGTAATATTTCATAACAGTAGGTCAAATAGTTTTTGAGATATGCATGACACAAGTTTCATGTTGGATGCGGGACTGATGAACAGGCCGATGGACAGACAAGGGCACCCCCCTCCGCAAGTTGGTGGGGATATAAAAACTTTGTGAACCTGCAGCGTCATCACTGTTGCATTGTGGGATATAATATTATAATCATCATCATCATCATCATCATCATCATCATCATCATCATCATCATCATCATCATCATCATCATCATCATCATCATCTATTTTGTATAGCGTAAAATCCCTGGTAACCATGCTCTAGAATGCTTTAAGTACAAAGGACGGTCGGTCAATAAGATTACTTTTGACGAGTTAGAGTGATAAAAACAGTTAAGCATAAAAACTATTAAAAGCACAAACACTGGATAGAAGCACCGGTTGTATTGTTCATCACAGTAAATGATTTTGTTCTTCTAGTTATAATAACATGTAAAAGGTAGGTCTTCAGGTGCTTCTTAAAAATAGTTAAGCTAGGCAAGGTCCTTATTTTCAGTGGCAGTGCATTCCATAGTTTAGGACCAGCTATACTGAAAGCACGGCTCTGAGCAAGGGTGGATTTAGTATGAGGAACACACAGCAGGGACTGATCTCCAGATCAAAGCTTCCTACTGGGGGCATTGTGGCTAATGAGTTCCTCAAGATACTGTGGACCAAGACCATTCTTTTGCTTTATACACCAGAGTCAGTACTTTGTATTTGATCCTCTGCTCTATTGGAAGCCAGTGGAGGGAATGGAGCACTGGTGTAATATATTCACTTCTCGGATATATTTCTGGCAGATGTCCACCTTCTTATCATATTTTGTTATCTCACATATAGCACTTTGAATGAAGATAACTTCAGTTCTGCTTGTCTGATGTGAACACTGTGTCTCTCTTGGTGCTCCAGGCTTGGCTTGGCATTACAGCAAAACAGGCATGGATTGACACGTCACTGTGTGCACTCAGCAAATCATTGAAGCAATATGTCAGAGTTTATATAATAATAACACTGAAACATTTCAAAGAATTATTTTTGTAAACTATATCAATTCTATGTCCTATATTAAATAAAAAATGTAGAGCCATATATTACTGTCAGAGAGAGAACTATTTAAGTTTTTAAGCGAACATATAACCATTTGGTAGAATGCCCTGTCACTGACAGACAACGCAGCAGGTCACTTTGCCCTGGTATCCAACCCCTACAGGTGGACACCCCTGGCAGATGAACAAATCCATTTTCATCAATTGGTCACAAAATGCATGTGACAAAGGTAACAGGTGCTGCCACCATGCAGTTTTGTATATATCTGACAAGCCCCAGTGACAGGCAGACCATCCCTTGACACACAACTTCATGGAGGCCTGCTGCTTTTATCTCCTGGTTGGTGGTAAGTATTAAAGGGTATAATGCTACAGATGTCACAATGACATGGACCAGACATTTGCTTGGTTTTTGTTTTTTTGTTTTTTTTTTTTTGTTTTCTTGTTTTTTTGGTATTCTTCTTTAATATGAGGCTCTGCATTTATAAGCAAAACTTCACGTATTTAGCTAATTCATCAATTGCCACGTTCATATTTATTCATTATTATGTGGGTTGTCTTTGCTGAATATTTAGCTTAGACAAGGAGCCGCTACTCAGAGAGACATGTGCGGGTAAAAGGCTCCGAAACATGTTGAGTAATTACCCGCTGAAGACCCTTTAATTTATTTGGGCTAATATAGCCTATGCCAAAATTTTACAGAGGAACGTGTGCAATATGGACAATAGTACTTCTATGTATATAAGTTAGACAGGGACAGGTTAGCTGATCACCACCACCACCAAAACTTCACTTTCTGAAATGCATTCAATCCACAATCTTAAAAAATTAATCAAGGTCATCCATATTATGCAATATCAAACTTTTACATGATACACACTTGTCGTACATTCGGCTTCACTCGCCTTATTCTTTACCAAGATATTCAATTAAATGGCCTTTTCTTAAGTGCTTAATGACCTTGAAAAATAGGTCAAGGTTACACAATCATTGAGTCATAGTGACCCAAAAAGTAAGTAATTTAATTTCTTTTCTTCAGAATAGAATTTTTAAATTATCTGGAGACAGGGCTTTCCATTGCTGGGAAATCAAGCTTCTCCAGATGCAATAGCATGGGGCAGCCAAGGCAGGACTGGCCAGGCAGTACAGCAGCTAACAACCTCCCTCCTCACCCCCCCCCCCCCCCAATCCCCATGGTATGAGAGGCCTTAAATACAACAACTGCAGGATGACCAGTTCCCTGGTTCACATGCAGGGGTGACACTGTGCGAAAACCAAACCTGGCTAGACACATGGAAATGTTAATTCTACATGTTTGTATAGGCATTGCATAGCAGCCCATTAGGTGGTAACCTATTGCATAATGACTGCAGGTCCTTCATTAATTCAAAATGTAATATAAACAATAAAATCTGTCAAGTGACACTATTTCAATCACAATATCACATTTCTTCAGTCAGGTAACTTTTACTGAGGCTTCATAATTCCATGGAAAAAGATCTGCTGCACCAAACGAGTAAAGCACTCTGCATATTTTGACAGCTCGCTGTCAAAACCAAGATAAGAAAGTAAAACTGAGGAAGTAGTAGGAAGCATACCTGCAGACACATGGGGAAGTCACTCCCAAGGAAAAAGTTGCAGGTGATCTTCCTGCTGATTCGTGTTGTGTCTCTTAATCAAGTATTGACAAACTCTTGACATACTGATAATGAAGCCTCCCTAACCTTATACTGCAGGATATATTATATCTATATATATGTCAAAGTTAAAAATATATTTATACATGTATACAGTAGTCCCTCCTTTGAGAGACCATCCGTAGTGCCAACCAAAAGGTGGTCACATAAAGCAGGTGGTCTCTCAAAGGAGGTATAAATAACATGAAAAGTACTACAGAGAGACCTGACAATTGTGGTCTCTCAAAGGAGGTGGTCTCCCAAAGGAGTGGTCTTTCAAAATAGGGACTACTGTATATATATTAGTAGCAATAAAATTATTTATGATCAGTCAACTTTAAGAAAAATTCATTTCTATCGCTAACATCAACAGAGCTGTGTACACTCTCCATCAGCCCAATTGACAAAATTGCACACTTTTTTTTTATTGATGTGTGAATACTTATATAGTCCCCTGACACTTTGGTCAGAAAGGGTTAATCAGTTGATACAATAATAGCAGTATACTTGGACATATCTGCATTTCGTGCCCTGGAGCACAATAAATCAGACAAATTGACTGCTTCAGCCATGAACTCTGATCACTACTTCAGATGTGAAACAACTGACATGATTTACTGGTATATATTCACTGAAGTAGTAATAAGGTAATTTAACCTTAGCTATCCAATGTTTGTTTACACTGAAGGTGATTACATGTATAAATGCTTGTCGTGCCATGCCTTATGATTTTGTATTGTCACCACAATGAAACAATATCTGTACATGGGAAACACATTGGGTAATATTGATTCCCATGTCACAAAGTATACAATGGCAACTGCATTTATATACACCTTATCTGTATACACCATATCTGTATACACATGCATGTATGCATACATGTTCACACACACACACACACACAAATACCTCTAACTTATGCCTGCATCCATATGCTTGCAACATTGACTTTGTTACAACTTTGCTTCTTTAAAAATTAATCATTCCAACTGATTACTCCAAAGGCCATTGAATACACATGAGTGCAATAATAAACATGATATAACCAGAAAGCAGCACCCATATCACTGCCACAGCCTGGGCAATTAACTGCTATGGATATCACTCACAAGTACACAGTCTGTCTCCCATACACAATGGGCACATTCATAATGTATATGCCCCACAAAATGTTTGCTCTAATTAAAGCATCAACCAGAGTAATCATGCAAGGGATTTAATCAAACATGCTGCTTGAGATAAGGTTCTTTATTTTTTTTTTTTTTCAAAATCCAATCTAAGTGAATGAATGAATGCAGGGTCTGACATTAAGGCAAGCTCTACTGTACCAGACATGTAATTTTTCAGAAAGAACAACGAATAATTTTTAACTTATCTAACTGTTGTGTCCATTCCCTGATGAGCTTCTCAAACTGAGAAACTGGTAGGAAGATTTTTTTCCTACATTGCTGCTGCACATTTGCTTTGTGTTTTCATTTAAAATTTTTTAGCCTCATGGAGATTTAAATAACTACTTGTCCAAATTTTTTAATGTGGGTCAGGTAAAAATTGTTACTGTCAAGGCCTGGAATGTCTGAATAAGTAAATAGCAGTTTTATCACCTGGGCTAAATTTCTTGCTCAAACCAAATTACTATGATAAACATAAAAGATACAATGTGTAAAAATATGATAGACACAAAAGAAGATACAATGTTACCGGAAGGAGTCTCAGTTGTGTTTTGGAATTCTTAATCACTTGGAAGTGAATGGCCTGACAAATGAGTAAGCAAATGTGCCCACGCCATATATGAATATCAATATTATCGCTAACAGCATAAAAATACAATAAGATGAAATTCTAAATATGCCAATCTGGTAGAAGCTTGTACATTATTTCCTCAGTTTAAAATTATCTCATGTAATGGCTAGATCAGTTTCACTTTCCTTTTGCTTAGTTATCAGTCAAGGAATACAAGATGCTGATGTAAAGGCTACAACTCACATGCTACTGTAAAATTCAATGTTAAACTTTTTTCTTTGTATCATTTGTCACAGGCACAGTTCCTACTGCCTGCAAATTAACTTTACTCATTTTTCATTTACTATAATTACCTTTTTGTCTCACAGAATTCTTCAACAACATGCTAATCTTTCGTCTTTCTATGCTTAGTTCAGATGATATTCTTTTTTTGCTGTTTGCCTTCCTAATTCCTATACCTCACCTTAATGTAAAAACTATTTTATCCTGGGCCTCAACATCCACTTGTTGTTTTTTCAGCCCAGTACGTTATACACCTGTCTTGAGAGGGAGTTTCAAAAACATGGTGTTCATTAATAGTCTGGAAAGCCAACACACACAAAAACAACCTCATCAGTCATCCACATTGTATCAAACATTCCAACTTCCAAGACAACCTGCAGATGACCCCTTTTCTTAAGTACAAGTCCAGAAAAATATAGCCACAACTATTTTTAAACTCAAAAAGTTTTTTTAACAATGAAACATAGCAGTTGGGGTGTGGCACCTTGCACCACAGTGTCCTTGCCTGTTTTATAACCCTCCATCCATGGTTTAAACCCATTTACTTGGCCCAAGATTTACCTGTTAGGATGCTCAATTAAATATAACTGTCCAAACAGCCTTAACTCTGCAAGTGACAAATTTTGGATACAGTCAATAGCTTTTCTCGGCACGCATTGGGTAAAATGCACCCAATGCATGCCAAGAAAAGCTGTTGGCTTGGGATATTTTCTCTGGAATTATAGGCATGCTGGTACTTGAATGAAAGGTCTTCTTACGAGAAATATGAATCGGAGATCCTTATGATAATTCAGACTAGTTTGACTTTAGTAGATCGACTTTACACACTATTGGCACTGAAAGAGTTAGGAATCCCTCAGTCAGGTTAAAAATATTATTACCCCTGGTGACCTTGGACATAGGTCATGGTCACTGAAGGTCATAATCAGCAATGCTTCCAATATGATGCTTCTACATTACAAGATTAATGATTGTAGCTTAATTTGTTCAACAGTTATTTCGTCTCCAAGGGTATAAATATGAGTACTCCAGTTGATCTTAAAAATATGTCAAGGTTGCTGAATGTCAAACTCAGCCAACCTTCCAATGAAAAGCTTCTACACAACGAGTTTCATGACAGTAGCTCAATTTGTTTGAAAGTTAATGTCTGCAAGAGTCACAAAAGGACAGAAGGATGTATGCACAGACATAACAACAATCCCCCAAACAAAAAACTTGAGCCAGTCTAAATTGTGGCACGAAGTAACTATATGGCTTAAAGTGGCACAATCTATTTTACAAAGGAGCCACTGACATGGCATTCTGTATTGTATTGGTTAAGGTTGTCCTCCTCACAGAAAGGTCAAAGACCCATCTTAACCCTTTTCCCCTTCCTCTGGCCAAAACCAGCTGCTGCTGAAATGTCATCTGCTTCAGTTTGACTAATTTCAACAGTAATGAAAAAGAATTTGAATCAGAATTGTAGATTAGACCCCTCAAGATACACATGCCCCAAGTCAACAACTTTCCTTAACATGGGTTGGGAGCTTAACCCCAGCCCATACCATAAAAGATGTTGACTTGGTTGGTACTGGGCTATGAAAACAACTTGTGGGTGTTACAGGCCAGAATAAACACAAACTCAGGGAGAAAAGGTTAGCCCTTTTCTTCTGCCTGCATTGTTTAACATGTCAGATGATGCACCAGTTTCTGGCATGGATGTGCTACCATATTGAAGTCTTATTTCTTTAATGCTAACATACGCTTAATCTTGTCGATATGGCAAAGAAACAAAAATTGATTTTAGGGAACCGCAGTATGCAACATTCATGCTTGGGTGGAGTCTTAAGCCAAAAACTGAATAAAAACTTGGTTATTATGAGAGACAAGGCTCCATCAGCTGTTCACGTCACACCTGATTGAAACATGGAGAAGATATGGCTAATTCACGAGCAGAATGAAACCTTTTCAAAAACACATTGCCTCTGGGACTACTAGTCAGAAGAGCATGTTGTGGAGCTCTGTGACTGAGTGGTTGAGGTGTTGTGTAGAGGGTGTACAGTATTCCCTGTCTTCACAGACCACCCATACTGTCACATAGTGATGTCTCAGGAAAGTGGTCTATCACAATAGGTTTATGTAACATTCACAAGATTGTGACTTTACCCGGTTGAGTTTCAAGAGAGGGTAGTCCCTAAGACAGGTACCACTGCATTATACCCTCTCAGATACTGTAAGTCTGCTCCAAAGTGCAATGGTGTCTTCTCCCTCACTTTGACATAAAATTTATCATGCAAACAAACACATGATCAACCTTTTGTTATAGTAACACATTGTTTTTGAAGTATGTCAGTTGTCAATAGGTCCAGCAGTAAGGGCATGCTTAGGCAGGTATTCATCAAGTTTGATTACAAATCTTCATTTAGTGTACCAACCTTGTAGAGACAGCCTCCATCTTCCTGATATTTTCACATTGGTCGGACAATTTTTTCTCCACCTCCTCATCGGACTCTGACAGAATGCCCACCTCCTGCATGGCCTGTGCCTGTGGAATCATACCGCAGTTGTCATAAGCAAAACAACATCAACAAAAACATCAAACTCTCACATCTTAAATCAAATTATCTCTCACAAGAGACATAGATAACATTACTAAGAAATGCGTTCCTGATGATAATAAAAAAATTTAAATGTTTTGAGCTTCAGTCAAAAAAATTGCACGTAAGTTTTGAAACAATATTTTTAGTTCATTTTTCAACTTCGGAATAAAATACCTTTTTTTTAAAGGTGCATAACACCTCTGAAGTATTATGAATTGGTGACAAGTCATTTTGGACATGTGCCATGATATTGCATTTACCACTACAATTACCTAACAACATTTGTCCCGTGTTTTTGTCACTTGTGGCTACAACCATTGAGAGTAAAGTTCCTGTTGCTCTATATCCAAATTTCTATAATTGAGAAGTAGTGGCCAATGAGCTTCCAGAAATCAGGTCACATGATTTAGAGGGAGTATTGGCCAATGAGCTTCTATGAATCAGGTCACATGACTTATGAATCCATCGTCTCAAACCCTGCTTGGATCTTAATATCATGCTTTGTGTATGTGCAACTGGAACATGTGACATCAAAGGTTATTTGTAACATACTTTCAAGTGGGACAAAGTTGGCCATGCTATTAAGACATCCAGGGACAAACACTTTTGCATGAAACAAAAAATGCAATCAAGCAACACACTCAGCAAATTAAGATGATTTTTACCATTTCTGAGCCAAAAAGACAGTGTTTCCAACCCAACCTTTTCATGATAGGCTGCATATTGACTTCTCCACATATAAAAGGCAGAAACTTGATTCTGCTCCACTAACCTGGAAAAGTCATTTTACAGCTATACATGTAATTAACAGAACTGTTTTCAGCTTATAAGTGGCCTGGCATGAGAATATGCTTTAAACTCAGTGCAATGAAAAAATTGCTTCAATCATTTTCTGTCATTTCATTTCTCTTCATGAACATCAGCCACAAAAAATGACAGGACTGACATATATATAATACACAGATTATAACCTACTACCTGTCAATTTGAATGACTGAATTAATTGTGCTGGATTCCTCATTAAAACTTTCTATAACTTATATAACCAAGAAGCTAGTATATATGAAGTTTCCTTATCACTATCTGTGTTTAATTTTGACACATGCTGCATGTTAGACTGGCCTGCATGTATCAGTTTGTTGACTTTTGTCATGACATTCATTAACTTTATGAAACTATCTTGTTCCCAAAGATGTGCTCCTGTCTTGTTTTGTCAACATTTTTCTAGACAGTAATATGTCCTCCTATCAATTTATGTCATGTGATTCAAACAAACAGCATCTTGTGTTGCAAAGTTAAGGGAAGCCCATGTCACTGTTTTTAATTTGATTTGGTTGGAGGCTGCTTTGGTTGGAAGAAAACACAATGGATATACCTTGATAGGAAGGTATTATAATGGATACCTCTTGGTAAGATGGTAACACAATGGATACCTCTTGGTAAGATGGTAACACAATGGATACCTCTTGGTAGGATTCAGTAACACAATAGATACCTCATGGTAGGAAGGTAACACAATGAATACCTCTTCTCACTCTACATTGTTCTCCTGCTTCAAGATTCTCTGCACATTGTCACAAATTTTGCATTTTTGTATGGTATAAACTATTTCCATGGCATCTGGAGAGAACACAATGCCTCAATTGACTAGTGGCAAAGGTGCTATAAATTACATTGAGTCTGTCATGAAGGGTCAGTCATCAATCACAGGTACACATCTAGTAGTAAGCAGTGCTAGTTTGAAAAACCTGAAATGTCTTTAGCCCACGATGACATATGAGCATGGCGTGCATGACAATGGCACTTACAGTGGCTCACAGACACAAAAACCCACTCAGCATGTGACTGGCATTAATCAGTACCAAGAAAAATGGTACCAGGATACTATCAACAGCATGTCTGTATCCACAATATACAGTGTGTGCAATTGATGATGATGATGATGATGATGATGATGATGATGATGATGATGATGATGATGATGATGATGATGATGATGATGATGATGATGATGATGATGATGATGATGATGATGATGATGATGATATGTTGCATAGTGATGACAATCATGGTAAAGATGAGTTATACTTGAAACAATAATAACAGTTGCTACTTTGTGACAGAGAAGGCACAAGTCAATGTAACAATGTAACTGTTGAATGAAACCATGCCTATGCAGCACCAGTCAGTGAGAAAAGGAATGTTGTGTTTCATCAGTGAAATTTTTGAACCTCTGAGTTGCACTACAGCCTAATATAATAATCACACATTAGAGGTTCGTGTACCCATGCAGAAAACTGTTCCAAGCAATTTTCTTATCTTTAAAATTTACCACCCTTTTGGTCAAAGGAACAAATATCCAGTTGCTTTTGTATGTGGACCATGTTAGTTACATACACATGGGAAGGAAGTAATGTTTCCAAAGACCTTTATGTGAAACTGAATGGACTATTGTGATCAGAGACCCAAATGATTGCTTTGGCACCCAGGCATGATCTAGTATAGATGGAGGGCAACATAATGAATAGACATCATGTAGACATTGTACACCATAAATACTGGCTGAATTGATCTCTCTTCAATCTGAATGACAAATCAATGATCACTATTGATTTCTTTATTAAATTACCAATTATTTTCACCCAGAGACTAAAACAAACCTGCCAAGAACTATTATGCATTTATTTGGACTAAATACTGATAAAAGTCAATTTAACAGCATTATGCAAGTCATATTGTGCATGCCATCCCCCATTATGGTAAAATAACTCCAAATATTATGGGGTCCCATCAAGCCATGGAATGTAGTCCAGGAATGTCATCTTCCTGGTGTTAAGTCACTGTGGCATGACCATTGTTCACTCACCTATTGTTTTCCTGCTATATGCTGATATATGGGATACCAATAATCTACACTGCTGACAGTAAATCACTATAATGATGACCATGTGAAGTTCACAGGTTTTTTATTCTTGTTTTTGCTGGAAATTTCCAGTTTAAATGTTGTCCTTCACAAATTGAAATGAATTTTTCAAATCAAAGTGAAAGTTAAAAATACTTGATTTGGCAGTATAGAGAGTGCTGGAATTAGTTTTTTGTGTCAACTATGGCCACATCCAGTTACAAACATCACCCTCCACACATACTGTTGGCACCCACAGGTATGGCTCAGCAGGCAAGGCAGGGAACCTCTCACCAGCAAACACTGTACCTTGATATATTAACCATCAAAATGTGGAACACCATCACAGTGGCTCCCTTGTAAAATTTATGTCACATTTTATGCTCCATTATTTAAGTAAGCATCTTAAATTTAAGTGAACAAATTTTGTTTTAATCTCCTTCACTTGTAGGTATTCATGACTTGTGGGCATTTACATTGTTGACCAGTGCTAGGGGCTTGCCATCATTTGGAGCTATGGAATTCCCATGGCTTCTCATGGCCATGGATGGCTCTGGTGCAGTCTTCCACCAGTGTATATGTACTATGTATATACTGTCAGTTCTTCTACATCTGGTCTCTGGGGACATTCAACATGGCTGCTAGTTTGATCCTCTTACCTTTCCATTTCAACATATTTCTGCAGAAATGTATACAACTCTTTGAAAACATTAAGTAATTTTCATTTTTGAGTCCTAATAAAAAAGATATACATGTACCATATTCATCAAAAAAGTGCACACTGCACTATATAAAAAATCATCTACAAAAGCTGGAAAAAGGGTAGATCCTAGGGCTAATAATGAATTCTACCACTCATTTGAGAACTGTGGGATATTTTGGGTTGTTTTTGTTTGTTTGTTTTTTTTTAAATGGGGAGGGGGCGTACTTATTAGCGAGTGTGCGTTTATTAAGATGAAATACCGTTTTATATTTCTATTTCATTTTATGACAACAATTTCAATTCCCTGGATTGGAACTCTTTAGTACATCACGTCAGCCTTATTTTATTACACAAATCATGTAGGTGGGCTGGGTCTCTGACAGGAAACCTGAGAAGCCCTACATGGATGCTTATTCAGGTACATGAGCTATCAGCAATACTCATGTGAATCTACCTGTTGATTTGTACAAAGATAGTCAGGAAGGGTCTTAGTGGCCTTTAACATCCATTGGCAACTCACCAAGCCATACTTTTGGCCTCCAGGCATCAAATATTGCATGTTATATATTAAAATATTTGTTTATTTCGAAGATCTAGTTGCCCACCTATCACTGTTTACATTATACGCTGTGAAATATACCTTCTGCTGCATTAGTTGAAAACATTCCTTGGCCAGCTGTAATCGCTTTGACTCGCGTGACATTTCAGTTTTCCTCCGTTCCTGAAAAATAAACAAGGAAGAAACAGAAATAAGACATTGACCAGCACATCATGGCTGTAAATCTAGTTACCTGGGACTTTTTACTTCCTCCATGCCTTTTTTGTTTTCCACCATGACGTTGGGTGAAGTTCTTGATTTTCAGTTTCATTGTAAAATATCACAACAACTTTGTAAGAATAATCCCGAGTGCAGCACGTATCCCCTACAGATGACAGCCTAAACATCCATCGGGAAGATCCCAGTATCTATGCCTTGTACTGATGCTTGACACCAGAATGACAGGCGAGTCATGAATACATACACATGCAGTAACAATATGGCTATGCATGTCCCCAAGCAGTGTGTGGTGGCACTGAGCTCTATACTACTGCAAGCTCATCCAAAAGCCCACACCTCCATTTCCTGAAGCTAATCAGTCCGCAGAATCAAAAACCATGTGTCAAGCTCTCATGTCATGCTGACCACAACACAGGTCCCAAGAGACGGAGTTGAGGTTTCAATTGTGGTAGTCATGTGACAGCCTTAAAGACCACGCTGAATATTTGATAAGTGTAACTACCTGGCATCCACGATCTATAATTAACTCCTCCAGGCCCACCGCAAGAGTAGATTACCTAGCATACAGGTGGCCAATGTGCAGGCAGTGTATCATTCACACCACAAAACTAACCCCCTCGTCTCAGGAATAGGCTCTTCTACCACACAACTCTGTTTTATGTAGCCTACAATACCATTGTTGCAGTTATGCACAGGGTCCTTCACACCTTAATTTTAGCATGTTAGATAGGCTCTATATATTAATTGTGTGTTTCACATACAATTGTTTAGGAAAGTGTTGCAGGCATGTTTTTTTAGGGGGGGGTGTTTTTTTTTTTTTTAACTGAACTTTCCTAGGTTCTACAGATCCTAGTTATTTCGTCTTTGCGTAGAAAACAGAGCAAATCAAGACAGAATTCCATGGGTCTTCCTTACTGCTCTCATCCGTCTTTTTCCCTCTCACGAAGCACTCAAGAAATCACCACAATGCTTCACTTGGCCCACTCTGCAACACATCTAATTATGTGACATTTAAATCCTGTGGTATACTTTTGTGGACAGGGTCCATTTGTGCAGTAAATTGAAAATGCACCCATTGAATGCATGTCAGCAAATTATTTGTGGCAACTAAATAGTAAGTAACAGCAATATACATCCTACATACCATGAAGGAAAAAAACTGGGTCTTTTCAGCAACAATATTCTCTCTCTCTCTCTCTCTCTCTCTCTCTCTCTCTCTCTCTCTCTCTCTCTCTCTCTCTCTCTCTCTCTCTCTCCCTCCCTCCCTCCCTCCCTCCCTCCCTCCCTCCCTCCCTCCCTCTCTCTCTCTCTCTCTCTCTCTCTCTCTCTCTCTCTCTCTCTCTCTCTCTCACACACACACACACACATATATATAGAAAAAGAGAGAGCAAGAGAGTGAGAGAGAGAGATTAGCTGTTTTCAGGGTCAGATAATTTTCAATGCCTAGGTGTTTACTTGTTCATTTGGTGATCTTTACCTTTTTTTCAAACCATGAAGGTGTCAACCTATGCCCCAAAACAATCAATCTCCATAACTTTTTCCCAGCCTAATAAACTGAAAAATCTTGATAAGAACTCTCACATTATACGCTTTTGGAAAGGACATGATGTGTATGTGTCAACAAATTGTAAACCCTTGAGTACATTGTTGTATAAACAATCAATTGTCTGATCGATAATAAAAAATATGACATATACAGGCTAATATTGAAATTATGTCTTACTGACTGTGCCAAATTCTCAAGTACTTGCAGAAAATTACAGACCATTTACATGACTAAAACTATCTCCCATGGATGATTTTCTATATAATTGTTTGTTTTGTGGTTTCAAAGCCTAAACATAAGAGTACCATTTTTCAGAAGTGAAACAGCTAGTCTGTCTGGGAGACAGATCAAGCACTGACCCCTTGCAAAATATGAACATTTAGGTATCAAATGTTGGAAAAACACACCAGATATGACAAAAATCCAACCTATATGCAAATATTCTTACAGTAAGCAAACTGGAAAAAATCATTAAGGTAAAAAACTGAGCACACAAGTGGGGAGGGGGGCACGGGGTAGAGCAGGGCAGGGCAGGGCAAGGCCTCTGTTGACCCCTCTACCCTAATATAAAACTGATATTCATCATGTTTCATCTTTGCTGTACACTGTCAGGTAACAGACACTTCTTGTGGCTGGGGATTGCTGTAGGGGTCCACCGCTCATGCTTCATTGTCAACAGGCATGATTAAATCTTAATTAACACCAACAATTGGCAGTATATCAAATGCAGGTGTGTAATCATTATATGTAAATCTTTTGTAACCTTCCACCAACAGTACATAATTGTTGACCATTGTTACACAGTACTCTTACTAAACAACATCACTGCATGCCTTCCCATCAGAAGTGCCCAATGACAGGTCCAGCAGTCCATGTCACCAAGCTTTCAATTCTTCCATCCATACTGTCTTTGCTGAGGGGTGTAAAGGGCTTTTCTGTACTGGGATACCAGTTATTTTTATTTTCCATGCTTGTGTACTGGAAGCCCCTATATCTTCTGTACTTTGTACATTCCACTAATTCATAATTTTCTCATTTTCCATACTTTGCACAAGGACTACATTATTTCCTGTACCAACATACTGGGACCTCACCCACTTACCCCCTTCTCTGTTGACATTTTTCAACCACAATGGCCAGGGATCATTCAAAAGCATCCATTTCTGCTAATATTTATTTGCCTGTCACCAAGAGCATGTTATTTACGGACTTTGCCAAATGTTATGCTCAAATACACAAACAAGTTACTGCCACAACAGAAATCACATGCACTGATACAAAGGTCAATAGCATTATTTTCAAACAGATGCATCTGACACCGGAGAAAAAACAAAAGTAAAAAGTTAAAAATGCATGAAATTGATCACAAGCTCTTTAGTCTGTTTTATTTCCACTTATAAAATATTCTTTTGAAGTCACTTTATTTTGACATTCTGTTCAGACTTGGCCCCAAATATTTGAATTCAGATGAAAATGTGGCATGTGACACATCAGAATTTGTTAGGTTTCATGAAACTTCAAAGCTACCAGAAAGGCGTGGATGAGTTTGAAACTTATGAAAACCAGTACATGTACTTCGTAAGGTAAATTCAAGTGTTGTGTGACACAATATGGCCAGTGGAGCTGACTCCATCCAGATCAGATGGAGATGAGGACTACAAGGGCAGCAGACACAGCACTGTGAACCCCCAGGTGCCAAAAGAAATATCTATGCATCCCTGAGCAATGTAAACATCAATCCCCACGGAGGATTATTTATTGCAATGTATCACTATAAAATATGCCAATGTGATGGTGCTAATTTATTCATGTGTTTATATTCCAGCAATATTTCAAAATACAATAGCTCTCAGCAATTCAGACTAATTCAATCAACCCAGGCAGATCAACCAGAGCAGGTACACAGGATTGGACCCCCCCCCCCCCCAAAAAAAAAAAAAAAAAACACACAGGCCAGACTGTCCCATAGCATCCAGTCCAAGAGGTACACAGACTCACAGATATACAGACAACCATTATCTCACTTAAATACTTTACGCAGATGGAAAAAACAGGCTTACACTTTATGGTGCTGATTTATTCCTGTATTTTATCTATATAATATTTCAAAGTCTAACAGCTCTTAATGGCCAATGTAGATCAAACCCAGTGTTTGTCAACCAGAGCTGGTAGACACAATTTAAAATAAAGAAAAAAAAAAGGGGGGGGGGAGGAGAGGCAAATATAATGAGGGCAAGGTTGTAAGTAACTCTTAACCCCTTCAAAAAAGCCTGACCATTTTCAGCATTAGCTGTTTCATCATAGGCTGGTTTAACGGCTGCACATACAAGCTTCTCAAAGCCTGGGTTGAACACACATAACTGATGTCAAGGTGTATGTTTCACGTGCTTGGTGTTGTATGTGTGATGTGACAATACAATGGTCAAAATTGATGAGGTTGTAAGGTCTAATCCTGTTCACAATGCACCATGGGTACAAATGGGTGTCAGGCTGGTGACACCCATTGTGTCCAGCTGACCTGGGATCATCCTGATGAGTGTACAATTTATTGGGGCAGAGGTGCAACCCCACGGCCCTAATCCTCAATCAACATTTTTTCCACAGCTCATTAACTTAAGGAACTGATATTTGATAAGTGTGTATAAATGTTGTATTAGCAGGCAGGTGGACTTTAAGGTAAAAACAAACAAACAAATACATGGAAAAAAAAAGAAGCAAAGAAGATCAACAGGTGCACAGATATGCAGACAACCACAGTCTCACACTTGATGACTAATAAGTTGAAAAACACAGACTGTATGTTTAAAAATATTTAGCCAATTATTAATACCTGGCACCTTTAAAAAGCAGCAAAGCAGCCAATAACTGCAAATCACTAGTTGGTTTGATGGACAAATGCACGACTATCCAGTGTCAGTGTGGACAGGCTTGCAGCAGACATGGCTGCTCAAATGCTATACATGTAATGATCTTCAGATGCTTTGTCTGCCACGGCATTTTCTGTCCATTTTTAATGATTTCCTCAAATAACTCAAAATCAACAATACAGTGAGATATGTCCAAAATTCACAATATGGATGTACATGTATATCTACAAAGAGCCTGTCCCCTTTTTGTGGTCACAGTTACAGCTTGGCAATAGTGAAACCTATGGAAGTTACACTCTCCATCTTTGCATACATATTTTTTCACCTATCTAGTTTTCTTGTACTTATATAAATAAATACTCTGTAGCCCTAAAGCTATAAGCAAGCAATCTGATGTGAAAATTTGTCATAACCTTTACATAAAAAAGAAAGAGCTAAGAACCTGAGGTTATTTCACACAGTTAAATCATGGGGGGAATAGTGTACACAGACAATGTCTCTGGCATCTGACAACCATCGAATTATGCAGTATCAGATCAGCACTCCATGACACTGATGACCTGCTGATAAATTCATTTGGCATTGAACCCTAGAATTTTTTACATTTTGAATTGAATGTAGTAATATGTTTATTAATCTATAGGTTTAGACATAGACAGTGACTGGGTCGGCTATGCATTGTGATTTTTGGGGGTTCAGATGGACACGAAAGAAGTGGCATTGTTGTTCCTTTTTGTATAATAGCAAAACACAACATGCTTATTCCATTGATGTCTGACATATAAAAACAAAACATGCTTTACCACTGATGTCTGACACATCAAAACAAAACATGCTTATTCCACTGATGTCTGACACATCAAAACAAAACATGCTTATTCCACTGATATTTGATATCAAAACATGCTTATTCCATTGATGTCTGACATATGTCAAAACAAAACATGCTTATTCCACTGACATCTGACATATCAAAAGAAAACATGCTTATTCCATTGATGTCTGGTATATTCAAAATTTAATATTTCTGCAACATTTTTACATTATCCTGATTATCAAGCACAATAAAAAATATATATATATATATCCAAAATATATGGAAATTACTCACCCTAAATGCCATCAATTTCTGTTTCCTTGTTGTAAGTTCAGACATTCTGAAACAGTCAAGAATATTACTTGTGACATTTTTGGCCAAAATCTAGGTTAGTCAATGTATCTGTAATAAGAGATGTATTTCATCCTGGGTTATGTATTTCACTCTAGGTTACAGTCAGCAGTACCTGTAATAAGTGATGTATTCACTGTTACATTCAATGTACCAGTAATATGTGATGTACTTCATCCTGGGTTACAGTCAATGTGATGTAATTCATTACAGGTTACAGTCTGTGCACCTGTAATTAGTGATGTATTTCACTCTCTGTTACAGTCAATGTACCTGTAATAAGTGATGTATTTCACTCTAGGTTACAGTCTGTGCACCTGTAATTAGTGATGTATTTCACTCTCTGTTACACTCAATGTACCTGTAACAAGTGATGTATTTCACTCCAGGTTACAGTCAATGTACCTGTAATAAGTGATGTATTTCACTCTAGGTTACAGTCAATGTACCTGTAACAAGTGATGTATTTCACTCCAGGTTACAGTCAATGTACCTGTAACAAGTGATGTATTTTACTCTATGTTAAGGATATATATCAGGTTACAATGGGTTAAACCATCATTTTTGCTATTTTCACACATGTTATGCACTTTTCCTTTAAGTTTTGTATGCCGGAATCAGATTTCAGGTTGTGTAAAGGAAAATTGTGAATTTTGGCAAAAGTATTGGGCCTGGTTCTCACTGTTTGGTGTGGCTTCGGCTGGGGACTAGCTAAGCTTCTAAGCTCCACCCTGCAGGAATCCAACAGGAGCCTCATTTACATACAGCAGGTGTGAGCGCTTCTGCGCACGCTCCGCACAAGCAGACTACGATCAGCTGGGCAGGCAAACCGCATTATCGCTTTGTGTACAACTCTCGTTTGAACATATCCATATAAACTCAGACTTCCATCCTCTTGTTGCTCCAATACTTGTTCTTTCGCTCAGTTTCAGAGTTCCAACTTTACAAGTTGCACACACAGCAGCGGCATCAATACAAGCCTGCAACTGAGAACAGTCCCATAATCGGTATCCCTCTGGCTGTTCATTCACATCTCCTTGTTCACAACAATCTGTAGATCTAGCCTCGTGGACCACAAAGTCTCCGAGTTTCTGGGCACTAGCACTGCAGAACCGTTTGTCCAGACCGGGTTGGCTTGTGGATGTTGTGGTGTTCACCGAATCAGTATCCGTGACCTTGGCCGCGACTTCGTTCGACCCTGACCATGCAATGCCAGACTCGCCCGGGTTCTCCGTGAGGCTCACGTCGGGTTGCAGGGTCGTCTCCACTGGAGGGAACTGATTGTAGTATGATCCTAGATCAGACGCTTTGAGTTCACTTGCAACTGACGCGGGCATCGGTCTGCCCCTAGGTTTTTTCTTTCTCGGCATCTTTGCAATAGCACTTTCTAATCACACAAATGTAAGCAACCATCCTGTGAACTTGATAGAAACTTTCTGAACTGAGACTGAAGTTCCGATTTACTGACACCTATACTGGGCCCCACGCAAGACGGCAAACATCGTAGAACCCGGTTGCCCCGTAACCACCTGTCAGTCATTTGTCGGCCAATCAGGTTAAACTTGAGAAACCCCAACATGGAATCCAAAGTGACAGATGAGCATGATTATAACATTTTTGGATGTAAAACCTCTAAAATAAAGCATTCTTTGAAGTTTGATGCTCCAAACTTGTCCATTTACTCAACAGGTAGGAGTGCGTAACGGAATACCAAGGTGTCATTGCGATCAAAGGCCCAAAGAATAGCCTAAGTCCTATTGAAGTCGGCATTTGCTTTGAAAGCGTTTTTCTCGGCATCATTCCTGGCCTTTGTTTCTCAACTTCTTGTGAAATCAACTTCGTCAGTTTTGCTCATAAAGACCTGGGGTTTGTGGCAAACTGTTCACAAGAATGTAATATTTAAAAACGTGTCTCAGATTTTTTCTATGTTCAGTGGTTTTCCCTCCACAGCGAGCCAAAAGTCAAAACCTTTGATGTAAGAATGGAATGTCATCTTTTCAACTTTAAACGGGAGTATCTCCACAATAGCGCAAACAATGACAAAAATGAGACACGTTTGTGTAGAAAATCATGTCTGCTAGCTTTTGCAACAGAAATGCACATGCTCAAGCTCAAAATAAAAAAGTAGATTTAATAATTGTGTGATTTTTTTATGATCATTTTACCTGATTGTTGTGTCAACACAGAAGAACTTGTAAAAATGAAAATTCTATCAACTTATTCCCAGATTTATTAGCTTTCAGGAAATATATAGTTTATGGTACTTTTAACGTATTTTCAGACTTTTATTAAGTCATTTGTAAGACTCACGCGTAACCTGATATATAGCCTTAAGTCAATGCACCTGTAATAAGTAATGTGTGTTATACTAGGTTACTGTCAATGTATCTATAGCAAGTGATGTATTTTGCTGTAAAAGCTTTACATCTTTACTCAAAGAGTGTTAACTGAATAATGAACATACCAAATTTACCTGGTTGAACCATATCAATCACTGTCAAAGTCACGGCACAATGGATGCACAAGTTTGTGTTTTACTTACTGATATTCAGTGCTGGTAGTTTTACTTTTATATTATAAACACTCCACATCAATATACACTAACAGGTATGTATTGCAACCAGCATGTAAACGTCAATGTATGATTCAGAATCCAGCTTTGTCAACAAATATGCTTGGAAGAAAAAGTTACCTTGCATTTCAATTAACAAGTTCGGTGAATTTTTTTTTTCATATATTTGCTCATATGTTGTCACACCATGTAACTGGACAAGGGTGGAGTGACTATAAATAGTCTGAGCAAACACCAAAGCTCACCCAAGACATTAAGCCTAACTCTTTGATAGAAAAGTCTGTTGTTGTCAACGTACTGTAGTATCATGTAACAAATGTACGTAACATGTTTAACAGTATCATGCTGCAGCCATTGAAATATTCAGTTCTTGATGAGCCACTCAACTGTCAAAACCAGTTGAACTTATGACATGGCACAAAAGATGGGGCCAGATCCTCGCTTTGTTTCACATTGAAAAAAAAAATTATTTGAGGGTGAAATGGCAGTGCATTGAACATTCTAAGCTGCCTGAAAGGCAGACCATGACAATACTGTGGTAGTCACATGGCACCTATGTCAGTTACTGACGTATCCATGGCAGTTAGTTGAATCTTGTTTGCCTGCTAAACAATTTTACTTGCTGCTAGGGAAAACAGTCATGGGACCCTTGTAACCAGTTGTTTAGCAGGAAAGACAAACCAGATTGGATGTTTATGAGATCTCACAGGTAAAAGAAAATGGAGATTCTGTGAGACCGCCACTTGCAGATCTCATAGTATCAGTAAGTGTGATCCTGCTGAGGGTACAACATTCAAACTGAATGTATTTAGGAAAGCTTCTGCAGAGCATAACAGTGGTAGGCAGGAGAAAGAGAAAACTGGGGGAGTATCAAAGTACAGTGGCCACTGTCTTGAAAGACCCCTCCCATGAGAGACCACCTGCTTTGGAAGACCACCTTTTCAACATACTTTGCTTTGTACTTTTCTTGTTATTTGTACCTCCTATGTGAGGGCACCTCCTTGGCTTGGGTTGGGTGTGAAAGCTGTTGACCTGGAATCTGTTATCTTGATGGGTCTCATCTAATATACTGATTCAATTTGTTTTTTTACATTACTGTTAAGATTACCGAAAACATTGAAGGAAACAACATGTGTACATGCTGTGTGTATTATGACATGCACAAGTGTTCAACGTGTACAAGCTATGCATATTGCAACACATGTACATGTTCAATGTGTACATGCTATGTGTATTGTGATGTGTAAGTGTTCAATGTGTACATGCTACATGTATCATGGCATGTATAAGTGTTCCATGTGTACATGCTATGTGTATTGTGACGTGTGCATGTTCAATGTGTACATGCTATGTGTATTGTGACATGTACGTGTTCAATGTGTAGATGCTATGTGTATTATGACATGTGTAAGTGTTTACTATGTACATACATGTGCATTTTGTTCAGGAGTCTTGTGCTTCACCAGAAGACAAGACTTCACCACATCAACAACTGATGACAAAAAGTAACAAACTTCAAAGGTATGCTATAATTGTAAAGATTGCATAACTTGACCATACCCTAGTTCGGACATGATACTTATCACAAAGTTTGATTTGCAAACATGTGAGGATGACATACAGTAAACTTAGGGCATCCAATTTCATTTTACACTCCTGCCTTCATAGTGATTATTCAAATTTCCTTGTCCCTTTCCTAAAATAACTGCTCATCCATTCAAACCTAATTTGTAGTAGCAGGAAAGTTTTTTGCTGTCCCTGGTAGCAGTTTTAGCAAGGTTCTCTTGTCCTGATTGGCATATTACTTTTCCAGGACAACCCAGCATGCCAGTAGAGGAGTTCCACCACAGGACACTCATAACCTTTACAACTGAAGGATATCATTCATGCTCTGAAAATATTCTAATCTGGCCTTATGGGTAGTTACTGGGGCATAGTACTCAGATTTATTGAAAAAGTCAAGGTAAACAGTTTAAAACTTTCTGCTTCAGCAAGCTTTTTCAGTGTTTTTTGTGGGACAAATTCTAAGGATTCCAAGCACCTTTCTACTAAGGCCAGCCTAAAAAATATTACTGTTTCCAGTAACACACCCTTGCATCATGGTTTGAAAACATGATCAAAACTTTCTCAACTGTATTTTTTTTTCTTTTCAGTTTTTGAAATTTGTAGTGCAAATAAGTCAAGGTAACCCTTTTTTGAACCCTTGTGGTTAACCCATCACTTTTTTGGCTTTGCTTCAGTTAAAGGGACAGCTTTGCTTGCATGACAGAGGATGAAACTGAAAATGAATCTGATTTAATCTTTAATCATTTACCCCTTTTCCCCATAAACTGATCAGAACCGGTTGGTGATTAACTGTCATTTGCTTCAGTGTTTTTGACTAATTTCAACAGTAATGAAAAATAATTTGACTACTTTCAACAGTAACGAAAAATAATTTGAATGATAATTCTAGATGAAGCCTTTTAAAATAACATGCCTCCAGATCAACAGCTTTCCTTAGCATGGGTTGTGCACTTAGCACCCAACCCATGCCAAAGAAAGCTATTGACACAGTCTGAAACTTAGTCTTAATTCCAACCTTCAAGGCACTAGTCTTGTCATATATGCTCAGTCTTGATTCAAGGTAGAAAGGGTTATTACACTGGTTAACCCTCCTTTGATGACTTCAAACTTTGTGCTAAAAACATGAACATTCTTAGGCAAATGATCACTTGCAAACAACCATTTTTTCCCACAAAAATACATATAGTTTTAAATATTGTCAGTAAACAAAATTATAAATCCTGGTTACATTGGTCATTTTCTAGAACACAGGTCATAGAAAGGGTTGAATGCTATTAGACTTTAGAGCACCAGATGCATTCACAGGTGGAATGTCCCACTTTATATGGATGAAAGGCATGAAACCTACCTAGCATATCTGATAGAAGTCAGTGGACATACAAGGAGGAATCGCTGTCTTGTTGTGAATGTCAGTCCGTGATCTACATATTTATAGTGACCTACACTTCCAGAAACCAACTTTCTGTGGGTATACCCTGGAATTGATGAGCCTTTTCCTTTCTTCTACGAGTACTGAGAGAGAACTTATAAATGTGCTACTCTGAGAGGATTTATGCCAAGTCATCCCTATATGAAAGTCTTCCATAGCCCTAAAATAACCTGGGGCACCCAGTTTGCCTATGCTACTTCCCTGTTTGTTGTTGCTCTGTACCAGCAGAAATATCACAAGCAAAAAGTTTAACAAAATCAACAATCAACCTGTTTCTACTGTCAACATGGCTAAAAGTGCTCCAAAATATCAATTGTCATTTACTTCAATGATTTTACTTGGTCATAGAAAAGGCCCGAGAACTGTTAAGAGACCTACCTGGGGATGCCATGGCCCAGGTTTGCACTAACTGAGAAATGCTGACTCCACGTTTAAGCCAAACAAAGTCCACATTAACTTGTCATGATACCCAATGTAACTGACACTGCTTCCCTGGAAAAAAAGACTTGGGGGGGGGGGGGGGGAGGGGGGGGGGGGAAACTATCCAAAACGTTCCACTTCGTGATCAAGATGTTGAAATAGAAACTGTACACTGGACAAAAAAGTCAGAGAATTTGAAAGTACAATGTACGTCCCAAAGATACTCACTGTGGCATGGCATAATACTTCATGTATCAGCTCCTTCAAATTGCTCAAAGTTCTAACACATACAGATGAGAAAATAGGGAAAATGATACCTTTGGACACATAAACTTACCTAGCACGCTTGTGTTCCAGGTCATTCTTTGGCGTTCTGTGAGGCAGGAGTGCAAGCACATCAAAGCAGCCCTTAATAGAGTTACCTGTGGGTACAAAGACAGGTGTTATAATGTAAGAATGTTGCATGTAATTAGTGACACGTCATGTTCAAAGCCACTTATTGCATAAATGCCTGTTCTCAGGATTTATTCCATAAAACAAGAGTTTCCTTAAAAAGGTGTGGAGACAAAAGACTATTAAACAGAATGCAATACACAACGAGAGGTCTATGGGCCTAATGCTCTGCTACATATAATCTGATGACCATCAGCGAAAGTTCATTTCCTGAATGTATTCCCTCCATGACCTTGTGAAATGAGTTGTTATCTATACGATGTAACATCAACCTTCCACATGAACACACATTTGTGGTACATTTGGTATCATTCCCCTTATTCTTTATCAACACATTGAATTTAGTATCTTTTTCTGAAGTGCGTAATGACTTTGAAAATAGGTCAAGGTCAAACATCATATTATTAAATGTCACCATTAGCTTAATGCATATTTGATATAAGTTTTACTGTACCATCTCAATTTAACATCAAAATGATAATTTTAATGTACTTTTAGCTCATTCCACCCTAATGACACTTTTTCCCGCTAATATCTAAATGTCGTCTGCTAATTGTAATTTACTAATTTAGGGATTATTAAAAAAAAATTTGGATCAAACTTGCATGGAAGTTCATTCCAAATTATATGCCCATGGTCAACAGCTTTCCTTGGCAGGCTCTGGGTGCAATGCGCCCAGAGGGTACCAAGGAAAGCTGTTGACTCGGTCTTCCATCAGGGTGGAATGAGTTAATGCCTATGATGCTAGTTCCACTTAACACTATATGTGACACCACCATGGCTCCATATCATACACTTTTGTTGTTATAATATATCTGTAATGGTATATGGATACATGTGCACAAGTTCAGATGTAATGACAACCAAAAATAATTTCCTGAAATGTGTTCCCTGAGTGACCTTGAGAAAGTAGGTGTATATATGATACACATTTGTAGTACATTTGGTATTGTTAGCCTTCTTATTTCTCAATATGTCAAATCTGTATCCTTTACTATGTCCTTAATGACCTTGAAAATTAGGACAAGGTCACCCAAAATTGTACAAAACTTGGTCATTGGCCTAACACATATTTGGTATAAATTTACAGGTTCCATCTCAATTTATAATAAAATTGATAAATTTAATGTGCTTCTAATACCTATGATGTTAGTTCCATTTAATACCACCAGTGGTGTCCCCATGACTCCACACAGCAGACTTGTCACAGGTATAATATTCCAGCAACGGCATATTTATCCATTTACAAAAGTCAAGGTCACCTGCATTATGCAAGATTGAACTTCCATATATGAAACATGTTAATGTTTCTTGAATTTTTTTTTAGCTTGACAGCATCCAACTTGTTACAGAAGTGCCACAGCGTAGCAGAGTAATTAAAGTGCGAAGGTATGGAAGATTTAAAAATGGCCATTTTACTTTCCATACCAAGTAGTTTAGAAAGTCGTCTTAAGACAATGAGTTGTTTTCCAGCTTTTGTGCAGAGATTAAATACATGTGAGGAAAATCTTAAGTTGTCATCAACAGCGACATCAAGAATGTTGATGGATTTTTCGGAATGAATAAGTTTGGTTGATGGTGAGTGACTGGGACTCACTGTTTTCTACCTGGTGCCAGAAAAAAAGAGCGTGAAATTTTTCAACATTAGCAAGTAATTGGTTTTCAGTGAACCAATTTGCTGCCTCAGTAGCTTTGTTAAAAAGTACAAACAATTTTACCATCAATATAGCTATATTAATGATAAAATTAGTTGCAAACCGCACAAGTTTTATTGTTTCAAGCACTAGAGTGGATACCTAGCCAGTATTGTCATCTGCATTGAATTATGCACATCCCAGTCCTTGATCATACAGAAAACGTGATTTATAAAAATGTTAAAGAGGAGCGGCCCCATAATGGAGCCTTGGGGTACTCCTTTGAATATTGTTTTCCAGCAGCTGTGGCAAGAGTTAAGTTTAACCCTTTGCTGCCTATTTAAAAGATAGTCTTGTAAGAGTGATACTGTAGATGAGGAGAGACCCTATGCCTTAAGCATAGTCAAGAGAATTTCATGAGGTAAACAGTTAGATGCCTCGGAGAGGTCCATCAGGATAGCTCTAACATACTTGTTATTGTCAAAAGAGCACCACTAGGTCTCAACCATATCTGAGAGTAAGGTATTGCAGCTGCAACCTTTTCTGTTACGTGAGAGATATGGAGAGAAAATACCACCCAAGAAGAACTGGATGAGTAAATCTGACAGAATTCCTACAAAAATTTTGGATATGGATGGTAAGATACTCAAGGGTCTGTAATTACTAGATTGCAAGTGGCATTTTTTTTTTTTTTTTTTTTTGTATGTAAGACTAACTTCAGCTTTTTTTAAGAAACGAAGGAAATATAAAAGTAGAAATAGTCTTGTTGATTATGGAAGAAAGTGGTTTACAGATTAAATCAGAAACAGGTATAAGTAGCTTGGCTAGGATCGCGTCATGACCAGTTGCTCTCTTGACATTTAAGTTGTTGATTTTTTCCCTGACTCTGCCCCGGGAAATGTGCCTGAGTCAGAAAGTGGTACTGTTATCAGTGTTGATAACAGAATCATGATGGAGGGTGGCGGGAGGAATATAATGTTATCATGAATGGCCGCAAAGCTACTTTCAGTGGCAGCTTCAGGATTACCAATAGAGTTTGCTATATTAAAGAAAAATTGGTTGAAAGCCGCACAAACTTTTGTGTTGTTGGTTACAAGCTTACCTTCTTTATAAAAGGATATGGAATAGGATGAGAACACCCTTGTTGGTTGAGAAAGGTTTGATGGTTGGCAAAAACTTCTTGTTGGAAGGACCGGATTAGTACAATTGGATGAAAAATATGTACTTGTTGTAAACAGATTGTCACTTTAATTTAACATTATTGGCCTTATAACAAATATATGAAGCTATTCAAACCACTACATATTTATCAAGTCAGAAAAAGAAAAACCTTTCTGCAACAGAAAAACATATCAGGTTCAGTGTAAGTCCATTGAAATATAGCAAACTGGGAAATGTACATTTGCACAAATTTTTATGGGCTGTGGTGTCTATCTCTGGCTTCCCTGGTTCCTAGAATACCCTGAATCATGTTTCCTCTATTTTTAATATAGCTTTCATGCGCTTTTGTAATCAGTTGTTTACAATTATGGATTTTTTTTTAGATTTGAAGAGTGAGCTCGCACCAAGTGTGATTTTGTCAACAATACTGGCCATTATGAAAGTTTTATTCATATGCAGTATTGCCACAAAATTTAAACCAGAACATTTTGATAATTATCTATGAACATGCCATCAGATACACCCTAGATAGTGACACTATGAAAAATTGCACTCATATAATCTTTGCCCTCTCAAAACTGAGTAGCAACATGGACGTATAAAGGAGACCTTGTTTTTATGTGGATGGAAGCAAGTAGGTAATTTGACACATGGCCATTTGCTTTGCTGGCTCAAGCTCTATTTGTTTATTGATTGGTGGCTGTGTGTATTGCATAACTGGATATTTCCATACACAGTAGGTTGCCTAGTCTGGCACAAGAACAGACCTGATGGTCTATGCATAAAAGCACTGCAGACATCAGAGCTCCATTAAACTTGCTATAGTTTTACTCAAGTCACAATGGAGGATTACCTTCTATTAAAGGATTGACAAAATTTCTTATTTAAAAAAATAATAATACATTAATTATTTCTTTTATTTTAAATGAAATAAAATTGAATTGATAAGATTATCATTTGACTCATTCTTTCTGTCAGTGTTTTATTACTGAATGTTTTAAACGATACACCTACATTGGATGTATACTTTATATTGATCACAAAGCATATTCTGATTATAAGACCCTAGCTCCCAGACATTTATAATTTATTTATTAATATTCCATGACTGATCTGTGAAAAATTGTCTCAATTGACAATCATTTAAATTGACACAGTCTGTCCCAAACATTAACAATTTATCTACTAACGTTCCATGACTGAATCTGTGAAAAACTGTCTCTGCTTGACATGCATCTAGATTGACACAGTCTGTTCTGAGTCTTACTGGGAAGTGCAGTTATATAACTCTATCCAGCAAATGCATTGTCTTCAGAATGGAATTCTGACTAAATAAGAAAACAAGATGGCCCATGGGCCTAATGCTCTGCTGGCACCATGTCTATATTGCACCTGCATCTTCATTTCAAAGTTGCAAGTCCTCAAGTGGCTTATGAACATATAAAGCTTATGTACATTTAGTGTCTAAAATGTCACTTCACTCTACATTTCCGTCAAATTATACTTTATTTGTGCAATTCCTGTGATGGATATTGTTGCATGTGCCAAGACAACAATGAGCGAGTCCTTAACTTTTTGTCCTGAGTGACCTTGGGAGAGAAGATCAAGGTCACCCTGATTATGTAGTACAAGAGGCCCATAGGCATTGTGTTTTGCAGACATTGCCATTACTGTCCAAGCTACACACGCTGCCATAACAAAATCCCCTCTTTCAACTTTACAGGCATGGTGATCTCACAAAAATTGATCAAGGTCACTGATATTACATGATATTCTACCTTTGGCCATGGTCTATATATCCTATAAATTTGGCAAGTCTAATCTAATTGTTTTTCCAAATATGGAATTTTATATCTTAAAACACATTTTGGCTCATAATTTCTGTCAAATTATAGGTGCGCCACTAGTATCATTAGCAACTTAGACTTTGACCTCCCCCATAATCACACCAGATTTGGTGAAGATCCGCCAAAAATTAAAGATGCTAGAGTGTTCACAAATTTTTTATATTTTGAACCCTATGTTACCTAATACTGTAGGTGGTGCCACCAACATCAAAAGGAACCTAGATTTTCATACACCCTATAAGTCCTCAAATATAATATTGGTCTAACTTGAAAACTGTGGATGGTATCGCGCTCACAAGCCAAAAGTTTACGGATGGACAGACGGATGTCTCCTTTGAAACTTAAAAGCTTCATACACTATTCCACCATATGGACACTGGCATAAACAGGTAAATAGTACTACAAATTTTAGCACCATAAAGTAGACTAGAGGTGTTATGAAGTAAAGTGTACTAAGGTATTAGTTGGAAGCCATCTCTTCCACTATACTGGATGAAGATTGAAAAGAAAGAAATCCTGCAAAAAGTGAGTATGATCATGGTTTTCCAGCTTAAGACGGACTAGAGAAATATTCTCTAGGTGGATTAAGTAATACTTTACCCCGGGTACTTTCCCTCTTACCACTCTAAACACTTTGAGGACACTTTGTCATTTCAAGCTCCATCTTGACACAATTTGACTAATGTTCTTGAGTTAGCGTTGTATTTCTTAGCTATTTAGTTATATCTCTGGAAACATTTCAACAGAGTTAGTTGTGGCTGTTTTTTATAACCTTTGTGTTGTAGTTTTTGCAACAAAGTTCTATATTGTCCAGATGAATTTGTCAATGAATGATTATGATTTGACCTCCTTTCACATTACATATTTCCTAACAAGCTGTGCTACTCCCATGTTATGTGGATCATTTTGGTCACCTGGCAGCTGGTGGAGGCAACCAAGTCCTGCTTTCTCTACTCTAATTGAGCAGAATGAAGACTATACATGGAGCTAGGTCTGTTTTGCAGGCAAGCAAGATCAGTGAATGTGGGAACAATGCTTTTCTACATCAAACACTCAGCCAACAGAGTTAAGGTAACAAGATGATTATAACTGTGATGTGCTCAGCTGATCTTATATGCACAGACTGCTATACATAATTACTGAGAGAGAGAGAGAGAGAGAGAGAGAGAGAGAGAGAGAGAGAGAGAGAGGAGAGAGAGAGCGAGGGAGGGAGGGAGGGGAGAGAGAGAGAGAGAGAGAGAGAGAGAGAGAGAGAGAGAGAGAGAGAGAGAGAGAGAGAGAGAGAGAGAGAGAGAGAGAGAGAGAGAGAGAGAGAGAGAGAGAGAGAGAGAGAGAGAGAGAGAGAGAGAGAGAGAGAGAGGTGTATGGTGAAATTAGGCTGATTTATCATTGCACAATCGCATGTAACTGAGCTGTATGCTACTGCTTTTGCACGATATGTTATGGAAAAGTGTATAGTTAATTCAAATGCATCAAAAATGCCACTACACCTTGGTACAAGGTCATAATCACATGTAAATAATAAATTGGCTTTTACAGAGGACCATCATAAATTTCTATATCCAAGAACAGTGTTTTCCCCAAATTATAAGCTCAAAGGTGGCCCACCTTTCATCTTTACTTCACCACCTTTCACCTTTTTACCACCTTTCTCCTTTTTCACTAAAAATTAATTTATTTTAGTAATATTTATGCAACGTTTAGTCAATATCTGTACTACAACAAGGTAACCATCAGGCTCATCACCTTTCTGCTCTCCAAAACTGGGGAAAAACCCTGCAAGAAGTCCTTGCTCAAATAGCTCTGGAGATATAATCTACAGACAAAAGCCAATACAGATACCCATAATATTAATAATTATGTCAAAGTCACTCAAATGCAATTCTCAGCCTAGCTGTTATTGTGGACCATCATGATCTGCAATTTCTAAATCCCACCTCAAATGGTTCTCAAGTTATTAAGTGAATGTTCAGCAAAAGTAACTTGAGTGGTCTTGCATCCTTGCCAACCATGTCATAATCATTGTAAGCAGTGTCAACGTGGCCCTTGTAGAGGACAATCATCATGGTCTACATTGGAGTCTCATGTGATATATTGCTGGAGATAACACCCAAAAATAAAATTCATTAAAATAATCCTGTGACCTTGCAAATTGAGTCAAGATCACAAAAATTGCAATTTAAAATTGTGGCATTTTAATTTATGCAAAGTAGGCTAATACACAGAATTTAGATTATGTTGAACAATGGTAAAGTGTAGCATTTCAAATGTTTTGAAGGCACCCAGACAGATTTGCTGTGAAGCAAATCTTCTTTTCTAGTGACCATTGCAATCCCCATTGATTTACATTGTAATTAAAGGAATATATGCATTAACCTACAAGTACCTCTATTGAAAATTCATTACAAGTCAGAAATTCAAATTATCAACACCTTTCTTTGACTTTCCACAAGCTACATTTCCACCAAGTTTCAGAACAATCTGAGAGATGGTTTTGGAATAGAAGTCAAAAATAGCAAAACACACAATATGTCCAAAAGAAAAGAAAAGAATCACAGCATCATCTGTTGAACAAAGTATTAAAGGTCTAGGGGTGTTTATAACAATTTCAAAGCAATTAGCCAAGTGGTTTTGGAGAAGGTTTTTAAAGCTTTTTCAAAAAATGAACAAAAAAATTATAAGAAATCCCCAAATCACTAGACCATTTCAACAAACATGGTGGAGACCCAACCAAGCCTGAAGGGGCCAATGGTTTCAGAGAAGTCAAATGTGTAAATTCTGAACCCATGAAGATGACAATGACTATAATGGATACAGACACCAGATAACTAACCATCTTAAAAGTTCAGCTGTCTGACAAGTCAGCTGAGCTAAATATCACACATAAAACAAAAAGAAGTCATTTGAACATGGTCTATTGAACAAATACATTCAAGATGTGTACCAAGAATCAAACAAATGCACTACTGTTTTGGAGAATAAGTTGAAAATTAGAAAAATGTATACTTTTTTAATTCGCGAGGGCATGGCCTGTTAGTAGGAACTCATCCAAGGTACATCCCCATCAAGGCAACAGAGGATCCACCCAAAGCTTATGAGAAGTTGAAAATGTGAAGTTATTGTGGATGACCAAGGACCACAAGATAGAGTCAGCTGACTGACAGGCCGAGGTGAACATATTGATGAGCAGACGGTACGACAGTTGTTCCTCTTTTGACAGAGGCCTGCTGTGAGTGACTATATTGATCATGTCCCTATTGCTATATATATCTTCCATGTGCATCTGTTGAAAGTCCACCTGCTTTAAGATATCACTTTCTGACCTCTTTAGCCTTTGGGTTGTCTTTCAAAGGAAGGACGAATATACATAAAACCAGGACTGGAACCTGGACACAATGATAATGAGAAAGCCTTCCCCTTTGAAGCCAAAATATTGATTAAAAGCCTTCACCTTTTTGTATGAAATAATGGCAGTTAACTTGTTATAAGGAACCATTTGCTCCAGCATCAAAGTCAAGGAATGTGTTCACTTAACCATGTACATGATAATCTTTATCAACTTTTTTGAGATTCTGACTGAAAAATGCTGCATTAATCAGAACTGATTAGCATACACCCTGGTTGACAATCTCTGAACTAAAAAAAAGTGTGACAGCATGAACCTTTAGTGTCTTTATTTGACACTAGAGGGCAGGAGCTTTGTACTTGGCTCTCCAATTATATTTTGGAAGATTTATCATTCGTGTGCTTCATGCACTTTACTTATTTTACAATTTTCGGCTTACGGTTGACAAATTTCTTTATCAATCACATTTTGACCATGTTTTAATTTTCAGCAGGTAAATGTAAAAGACTTTTTGCCCAAATACAACTCTAAATTCATCAAGAGTTTTATTTTGACAGGGTTGAAAATTTAGGTTTTGCAGCATATGTGGCAAAACATTAGAGAGAGGAGTCCACATAGAGTTAAAATTATAAAAAGAATAAAAGAAAACGAACCTGTCATTGATCTATACCTTGTCTTTTTTAAACCTAGTGAAAAGAAAGCAGTTTGGCTTTGGACCACAAATATAACTAAGGCACTAGAAAGTTTTGAATGACAAAAGTCTGAAGGAAATCTACTGACCAGCACATAAATACTTTTGTGTGTTATTTACTCATTGAGAGTAGTGTCTGTGCTATCAGAGCACTGTTTGCTGGTGGTGGATGTCTGCATTTCTTACTATATCTTGACTTTGCTGTTTACTAAACATTTATGTATTGCCAGTAACCTGAGACTGTTCCAAAAAAGAAAAAAAAAACAATGATAAATTGTGTTCACATTGGTACAAATTTATAATTTTATATGGACACATTAATATTTTTCTACCAACACTTTTTAATAAATAAGATGTAATGTCTCCCTATGTTGTGAAAAATTACAACATTAAAGTTGTAGAAGGAACAGAATGAAATTGACTGATTGCTCTGGTCACTAGCCAGAGCACTCTTTAGTGTTCCAGTTTAACAACAGGTGGCAGCATCAGCAGGGACATTATTTAGTGTGTAATTTGCAGTTCCATCTCAAATTTTATCACAATAATGAATTTGCTATTTGTTATTCCTATGACATTAGTTCCCATTAATACCATCAGTATTGCCACCATGATGCCACACCTCATACTTTTATCCGTATAATGTTCCTCTAATGGTACATGTATAGGAGTGTACTTAAACAAGTTAAAATGTAAAGACCGTCACAAAAACTCATTTCTTGAAATGCATTCCCTCTCTGACCTTGAGAAAAAAGGCCAAGGTCATCCATATTATGCAATATCAAACTTCTGCATACAACACATATTCGTGGTGCACTTGGTTTAAACATATTTTATTTAAAAAACGATTGGAAAACAGGCACCATGTCTATATGAATTCCTCTTGTGATTTTGTGGTACACTTGATATCATTAGCCTTAGTCCCTCTCAAAATATTGAATTTACTGTGATTTCAACACATTGTCCATATCTTTCTTAACAGACTGATACATTAAGTGGCATCACCAAAAAACTGTGGATTTTCGCCTTTTTGCACAATCTACATTCCACCTGTTTCGTGATAATTCATGGAGAACTTAAGAGAATATCATTCTCAAAGTTTTCACATTTTAGTCCACATAATACAACAGGTAGAACCATCAATATCAAAATGGACCTAGATTTTGATACCCTTTTAAGTCCTGAAAATTATATGGGGTTAACTTGAAACTGTGGACTGTATTGCATTTAAGAAAAGAAAAAAAAACAAGAACCTGGGAGATGGACAGACAGATGAAAATGCCAGATTGGTTAAGCTATTCAATCTCAAGTCAGCAGAGGTAAATCTCACGTGGATATCTCACCTTTCTTCAAGAATCGCACAAGGTGGCAGGCAATAGCAAATTCATCCCCGCTGAGTCGGCCATCCCTGTCCACATCTGCCCTGTCCCACACCATGGCTAGCTCGTCCAGGGGGAGATGTGATGTCATAAACACCTTTTTGGCAGTTTTAGCTGCAAATACATGCATTTTGTGAATGTATCATCATCATCATGAAGCACATGAACTGGTTCTATATAGGTGAGGAATAATTTTACACATTTTCCTGAGATTAAATAAAATTACATATTCAAATTCCTAGTGAAAGCAGCTCTTGTGCAAGTACCGATGTGCCCAGTCTTGAGTCCATGGTTTGTGCATTGCCTGACCATGCAGTCATGCCTCAACTGCTCTTGCATTGCCTTGACCAACTTAGTACCAAAGGAGTTATTACATTTCTTTTTTTCTACAATGAATAGAGGACAGCAAGAACATAAGCTTCTACGGCTCCCCTGTAGAGGGCATTTCAGTCATTCAGGGCTTGAGATGTGTATTCCCATTACTTTTCATTGTAATTTACAGCTTATTAACTTTAAAACCACTCATTGCAGAAACAGCAACATCTGTGTGGTAAAATTATGTACATAGCTGAAATTTTCACATAAATTTTGTTCTTGCAGCTTTAAAAGTAGTTTTTTTTTTTTTTTAATTTGAGGTTCATTTAACATGCAATCCAATGGGAATACACATCTCTAGCCCTGAAGAATTCTGTGTATTCCATGGATTGCATATTCAGCTGAATACATTGATAATTGATAATTGTGACCAATCCCATTATCTTTCACTTTTAAATTAACATTTTTGGTTATAATTTATGCCATAAGCTGCAGAATCAATGAGAACAAAGCAGGCTCATTTAATGCAGTTACCCATAGTCAAAGTTGTAGTTTTGTGGCACAATCACTGAAGGGTGGTCCATGTAACCCTTTGTCACTCATGCATGTCGTAAAAGGACAGTCAATCACTTCCTTGAATAATTCTTGTCATTTTGTCATTGAGTTCATATACTATATACATGTTAACATGGAAAATTAAAAGGTATGCTTTCAAGAATGTAGGCTAAGTGGTATCCCATGGCCATTGAAAATGTCTTCCGCAAGCATTGTGTTTTAACTTGTTCCCCCTTAAACTGACCAAAACCAACTGGACGTAAAAGGTATGCTTTAATGAATATTAAATGTTAATTCTAGTGAGATGAGATGTGATGAGATGAGATATGACACGAGATGAAAAATACTTAGAAGTATAGACAAGCCCTTTCAAAATGGCATGGCCAAGGAAAGTCGTGGACTTAATCTCAATTCCACAGGAAAGGGCTTAGCTGCATAACCCAAGGAATTTGGTACATCATCTATCCTGGTCAACACATTTCTCACGCTGTTGATCCAGGCTTGCTGGCGGGATGAGGGTTACAGTGCCAGCTGGCACTTGCAGCACACTCGTGGTCCACAAACTCAGTGGGGTGCATGCTGACATTCTTGTCTTCTCCACCGACACCGTCAATGCTCCCTGTAATCTCCAATACACACTGCTTTCCTGTCTACCTCCTACATGTCTCTTCTCTAAAAACTTTTGGTTAAGTAAGGGGGTTACTTCCATTACTCAGAATTACAGGTAGGCTCTGCCGGAAAGACCCCCATTTTTCAAACTTTCAATCCTGATGGCCCACTGTTTTAAATTCTTGCTCCCCAAGACCCCCATAAATTGTACCCGAGCTCAATTGTGGCTCTTTTTACCTACCTCTTTTTGCAAACCTTTTGCCTGTGGTAGTTAGTAACTTTGTCAATACCAGCTCCCAAAGACCCCCCTATTTTCTTATTGAGTCAGCTCCCATTGGGTCTGCGTTTCATACCCTCAGTGGAGCCTGCATGCCCACCCTAAAATATGGGTAGTGCCCATCCCTCCCCCCTCCCCCCCCCGAGACTGACTGTACATGTATTCTGAACTATGCAATATCCCTGTATTTCAAAATGCTAAAATTATAAATTTAAATAATACGACAAACTGCAATTTCTAAGGACTGGGGGGGGGGGGGGGAGAGAGGGGGTGAATGACAAATTATTCCCCCTACAATCAAATTTGTAAATGATTTATTTGACAGACAAAAAACTTGACAACTAATCTCAATGGGCTGCATCTGTATATGTAGATATATGTTTATGTACTTATTTATTTAGTCAAACCTTATTGTATTTATTGTATCCCTTGCATCTTAGACCGTGACTTGTACCAGGTGAATGTCAATAAACTCCAATATAACTGTGATTTATTCTGGTGTACTTACACCTTCATCTGTACATACTACAAGTATTTTCCCTCAAACATGTCTACCAGAAAGGTGGCACACATCCATCGAGTCATAAGCGTTACTTGTGGATGCCTTAGTCTAATGCTGTCTTCTTCACTTTTCTGTGATGCAATTCAAAATGAGGAGGTTTCAACAGTATGTTAACATAGGACTTGTAGCTGGGCCAGACAAACTGGTACACAGCAGCACCAGATTGCTCCCTCCTGACCCAGGCTGTGTGGCTCCTTAAACATACAAGCTAAATTCTTTCACACACAATATGGTATGTCAATATTGACAACCTACAGAAAATGTACTTGTAAAAGGGAACACTCTCAGTTGGCCTTGCCAGACCTGTCATAAAGGTGCAAAAGTAGCACTACTCTAATATTTGAGCATACAGCACTGCCCAGACAAAAAGATTTGTGTGAAGACATGTGTAGGGACAATATGGTGACAACAGCAGTTGGGACAAACCAAGTTCAAGGCTATCTGTACCCATACCTATTAACATTCTATGGCAAGAAATAAGCAGATTTCTCTGGTTCCCATGGGGGGGGGGGGTTATTTCTAACAAAGAATAGAAAAGAAATAAATGGATTTTTACAGGGACGATTGTCTAAAATGAACCAAATTTGCACAAAAAGTCTATAAAGCAAGGTCAAAAAGTGGGAGACTTCTGACAAATTGGGGGGGGGGGGGGGACAGGTATGCTGTACCTGTAGGGGGACTTCCTGCCATGGTACTATATGTCTATAAAATCACCAGTTTTGTCAAACACTATTAACTTTTGCTGGGCAAGTATTTCAGTTCGGTGTTCAGTTTCAGCACTTGTTGGCATTGCTGTTCCATCACAAAGTGACTGAACAGATGGGGCCTCAAATTCTTCTGCAACTTGATTAAACATTATCATTATTTCTTTATATTTCTTTATTGTAACGTGAATGGTCAAGAATTCTATTTTCTCTCTCTTAATCTCTGTATCTTTGTTTTCTGAGGGTAGCTCAGTGAAGTATTCATGATGATAGTAATCTTCCCTGAGTCCCTCTCACTTGATGGCAGAATATACAGGTACAACACACAGCAACTAAAAGAGACATACATGTAAGAATAAGCTTCTTTGTCTCGATGATATCAGACACTCTGTACACTGTCTTTTAAATATAAATACTGGCACTCATTTCTGGCATGTTACACAAGAAAAGACAAACTTCCAATGTGTGGTTGATGTGTTAAAGTCAGTAACTTTATGTTCAATAACACTGTTCTGTACACAGTCATTTCAAGACTTGCATGAGTTTTGCCAATGACCAGAACGGGGGGGGGGGGGGGGGGTTGTTTGCAACTTGTTACAGCATTCAAGACTACATGTACCAACATTTCACTGCACATTTAAATATATTCACGATATAAAGGTACCACCGTTTTGGGTATACGATAAATCACACACATACAAAAATTATCATACATATCATTAGAAAAGAACTGGCAAAATAAATGGCAATGCAAATTATGCTGGTATAAGTGCATGAACTTCCGAAAGAAACATACCAGTACTAGCAGTGCCATGATGTGGCATGACAAAACACTAAGCTAAAATACTTGTGCTGCAGATGTTCACAACTTCTGCAAAGCTGGTCTAAAATTATACTCTCTTGTGGTACTATTGCCATGGCAGGTGGGTCCCCAGGCTGGATACAGTGATTCTTGTCTTAAGAGAATCCTGCCATGATAGCTCCTACTGCCTTGCAAAGTCCCAAGCACTATTCCTTTTCTGCAATTGTACATGTACATGTCCCAGCTAACACACCACTTTTATGATGATACCTCCACACAGGGACCACTGCATCATCAGGTGTTGGCATTTCCTGGTCACAACAAAACTTTGTGCTCCTCAGGAGAAATTAAAGTTTGAAATCTATGAGTTTTTAATAACCATCTCTGGAAATGACTGACTAGTACCTTCTTTATTTGCTACTGCAATGGCATAAAACTGAATAAAAGGTCAGTAAAGTTTATGATTTGAAAACCCATTTCACAGTGGCTTTTACTGACTGCTGAAATACTCTGGAGTCCTGACCAGGGGCCACACTACAGATTTTGAATGACGAGTCCATTTAGAAGCATTCTGACCCCATAGAGATCATTGTAAATATTTTGGGTGGGTCCTGGGCAATATTAGGAGATGAATTATGGGTATTTTTCAGTTTTTACGGGTCATGAACCAAGGACCCACCCTAAATGTGGCAACTACTGACAAAAATAGCATGTTCGACACCTGTCACAAGATTTATCATTATCAAGGTAAAATGTTACCACCACAACACTTACTATTATCCATATAGCTACATGATGAACATGTATGACAGAAAAAAATATCTTCAATTTATGAGGAAACCTCTAGATAATTGAAATTATTGATCATGCTGAGATTAATTTCACTCAGTCATGATCAACATGCAAATGAAAATGTTTCCTACATGATATGGGGCTGCGTGTTTCATGTGGGTAACAGTATACAGGAGAAAATAATGTTTGTACCATTGACAGTTCCAGTTCTGTCTTTGTTCTGGACCTCATATAGCTTTCTGTAGGCTGTGAATTCCTTCTTGGTCATCCTGGTCACTTTGATGGGTTCTGTTGGTCTGGGTTTGAGTGTGTCTGGCAGCGTTTGTGGGAGTTTGCGGCCAGTGAGGTAGCCTTGAATGAGGTGCATAGCCACCACAAACTCCCCGCTGTCCAACATGTTGTCATGGGGTACATCCACCAGGTTCCTGAAACACACAATATCAAGCTTCATAAGTTTCTTTGCATGTAAATAGCTTTCATGCAGTTTCTCAGCTGGCATGACAAGGTATAGTTAGTTACCAAAATAAGTACTAGGTGGCACTACCAGTTGCAAGAAGCTGTACATCAAAAATGAAAGATGACAAACATGAGTGAGGCCTGGTGCACATGGTGGCTGCTGCCACTGTCCAGTGAACATGTCTTGGCACAACCCATGTATAAATCATCCATTATCAAAGCACTGTTCATTTAGAAGTCTGTGACTTTGACACACAAAAGGAAAACATTGTCTTGTTATGGTCATCCAAATTTTGCAAAGTAATAAATGTACTGAACTGTAAGCTTGATCTCTTCTTGACTGCAAGGTCTTACCAAAAACACAGCAGTCCCTAGTGTTGCTAATGGCATGCGTGGTCAACTGGGGACAGCTTGGTCCCACATTAGTTGCTTACCTGCCAAGATGTGTGAACCTGAAACTGGCCACACTCTGAAGCTGTGTGGCAAGAATAGCTTGCACTGTTATGCAATATCACAACTTTCATATGATGTTAAAATATATTGTCAAAAATTGTTCTGTTATAATTTTAAACACCTGTGTCCCAAAATTGCACAAATCTGTAACAGTTTACCAATCTATGATGGATGGATCTGTACTTGCACTTACTCCAGGTTATCAACACAACACATACTACCCTATACAGTCAGTAACATGACACCTACATGCAGTACCTATACACAGTCAATAATATGACACCTACATGTTAAATAACTACAGTCAGTAACATGACACCTACATGTAGTACCTATACAGTCCCTAACATGACACCTACATGCAGTACACTGTACCTATACACATTCAGTAACATGACACCTACACATAGTACCCATACATAGTCAGTAACATGACAAAACACATGTAGTACATATAGTCAATAACATGACACCTATATGTAGTACCTATATATAGTCAGTCACATGACATCTACATGTAGTACCTATACACAGTCAATAATATGACACCTACATGTATACCTACACACAGTCAGTAACATGACATCTACATGTAGTGCCTATAGTCAGTAACATGACACCTACATGTAGTACCTATACACAGTCAATAATATAACACCTACATGTATACCTACACACAGTCAGTAACATGACAACTACATGTATCTATAGTCAGTAACATGACACCTACATGTAGTATCTATACAGTCAGTAACATGACACCTACATGTAGTATCTGTACAGTCAGTAACATGACACCTAAATGTAGTAACTTTTCAGTCAATATGACACCTACACATTGTACCCTACATGGTCAGTAACATGAGTCCGTAATATCACAGACACCTGCATATAATACCTATCCCGAGTCAGTCATACGACACCTACACATAGTACCCATATGCAGTCAGTAACATGACACCTGCATATAACATTCATATATACAGTAAGTAACATCACAGACATCTATACATAGTACCCATATGCAGCAACATCACAGACACCTACACAACAGTTTTTTTTTTTTTTAATTGGGAAATAACACCAGCAATGCAGACTGTTTTACAACAGAACTCATACACAGTCAGTAAAAATGGCATCTTCACATAGTACCCATACCCATATGACCCTGGGTCACGTACATACGTTAAATTTGTACAGAGACACTTGACAACTGGTACTTGTTCCAGTCAGCTCTTCCAAGGTCAATGTAGTTGTCCATCTTGAAAGGCCACACATTTTGAGACATAAAGGATCTAGAACTGGTTTACCAAGACATGTAAAAATTATTCCATTAATCAACAGATTTAAACAAAAAGTGCCACAAATTATACATTGTTGGAAGCTGACAAAGCTTTGATTTGCCTAAAAAAAGCTAGTTTTGTTTTTTGTACTTTTTTTTTGTTACCAAGATTTAAATGTTTGAAGTTGAATAGGCAACCTCACGCTTGACATATCAAAGAGACTCAACTTTTGACAATACTAAGCTATGCATTAAAAATCCAAGAAACCCTTTTCTGATTTACATTCTGTTAATGAGTTTGCCACAAAACTGGTGTTTTATGAGTATAAATAGAAAAGTTAAATCCCTATTTTTTTTTTTAAATGGCATGATGCATTTCTGATCCCTGGAACAAAGGACACATATGACTATGTCAGAAAACAGATCACAGTTTTTTTAGCTTTCAATAAAATGTATAATTTGCAGCACATTTTGTTTAAATCGATTGATGGAAAAATTTGCCCATGTCCTCGTGAACCAGTTCTGGATCCTTAACACAATTTGCTGATAAAGAGGGATGGCATCTCGACACAGTATTTACTGTACATAAGTAGCCAAACACTCCTTATCTCAAGGAACCCACAACTTCCTTGTCTTTACAGTGTTCTGGACCTTTTCAATCCTTTGGTCTCACTGTTGTTTTTATCATTAATATACTTGGCACATTTGCCTGATAGTCATTTGTCATACTTCTGGTCAAGCATCAATCTACTTGTAGAACCCATATAGTGAATGGGTCAAAAATCCAGTTCCTAAAAATACCGCCTCCATTGTAACAATGCCCTGAAAGGTCTTTTCCCTTTGCTTGTATTGTTTTTAATTTTTGTTTTTAGCAGGCATGCTGAATGACTAGAGCCAGCATGGCAAAACACAGAGTCAGACACTCAGCTGATGCCCAATAACATTCACACCTATTTCATGTGTGTAACTAAACCATTGATGATTCATGGAGGCTGAACTGTTCCATATCAGTTATCCTGACAATTCCCCCACACCACTTATTCTGTGTTGTTATGAATGTGGGTATGCCTGTTTGTTTTGATTTTAGAGGTCACTGTACTCATTGAGTGTGTGCCAGGTCACAGAATTAGCCTGCTTTGTTGGGGTGACTCTCAGGCAGGATGTAAACAAGGTGTTGACCTACATTAGGATTTACCCAAGACTTGTTTCACTGTACTCTCTGTACACATTCGGAGGTGATCTGAAAAGATCAGAGACAGGTCTCACTCAATGCATTGGGATGTCTGACTAATTGGAAAACTCTGGAATAATGGTGAGATTTCTCTGTCTATATATATATAAAGCAGCTATTTTCCTGACTGGGTAAAAGATCTGACAGATGCTGTGTGACTACAAGCCAGTGGGACTGTGACCTTTTGTTATTACCTGTGGAGTGTGGACAGTGTCTTTAGTGGACTGGTATATTTGGTCTTAATTTTACCACATTGGAACCAAACTGCACTTCTGTGGGATTGGATCAGCACCATACCTTTTAGTACCACATTGGAACCAAACCGTACCTCTGTGGGATTTGTACCAGATCATTTGGCACCTGTCATAGGACTTCGAACTGTCCGACAGCACCTGTGGGTAATCTCACCAGGGATTAGGATTTACCTATGACTGTTTAACTATTGACATACCAGCGGAGACAAGTTTACCTACTTTGCACTGATTTTGATTGTTAATATATTGTTATTATTAAAGTTATATCATTGTTGTCATTCTTTGTTGAGTTCTGCTAATATTCAGAAGGTGGGCATCGTAACGTGTTCATAAATTCCCTGTAACATACCAATAAGCCATTTTGAGAACCCAGAGGGCAGCATGACATTTTCTTGTGTATAACTGTTCATTTGCATACTAATAAATCCCCTTGAAGCTAAAAAACATTAAAAAAAAAAAAAAAAAGACAGAGAGAAGAAAAAAAATTGAAAGGTTTACCCTCGAGTGTTCCAATCTAGGGTCCTAAATTATGATACTATCTCTTTGTTACCTTAAAGCAGTCTTATCACACAATTTTGCTGATATACCCCCCCCCCCCGGGGGGTCTATCAGCAAAATATGTCACTAAAGGCAGATACCCCCCCCAAAAAAATATGTCACTAAAGGCGGATACTCCCCCCCCCCGGGGGGGGGGGGGGGGGAGTATCCGCCTTTAGTGACCACAGCATGTACATGCTGATAATATGTAGCCCACTTTTTTCAGTAAAATATCAATAACAATGGTTAAAAAAATTACAAAAGGTTAACAAAGGGTTTTCTTTCTCAAAATGGCCAAAAACTTCATTGATTTTCTTGACAAAGGTCAATATTTTCTTGTGGGAGTACTTTTGAAACAAATATTTGGTCATATTTTATACCATTTTGGTTAAAAATTCCCTAACTGAAGGTACTATTTCAATGAAAAAGTACCCTAATCAAGAGTATATGTTGTACATGTAGTGTGAGCCACATACTCATACCAAAACATCTTGATTTGTACAACCCCCTCCCCCCTCCCAGGTATATGAACAAGTGAAAGATAGACCAGGTTTTATATCAGCATATGGGAAATTTTAATGCTATCATAGCTGTTGGGTGCTTTCATTGTTGTGGCATTGTTGCAGACCATACCCATATTTTTGGGGTGGATATGCTCCACTGAGGGTATGAAACCCAGACCCAATGGGAGCTAATCAATAAGAAAGTAGGGGGATCTTTTGGGAGCTGGTATTGAGAAAGTCCCATGGCAGAAGTGCACATAACATAAGGGAAAAAGAGCCGTAATTGAGCACAAGTACAATTTATGGGAGTCTTTGGGAGCAACAATTTTAAAAACATGGGGCCTTTAGGATCATGGTTTGAAAAGGGGGGGGGGGTCTTTGCGAGCAACAAGTGGTCAAAAATGGGGGTCCTTCCTGCAGAGCCTACCCGTAATGCTAAGTAATGGGAGTACCCCCCCCCCCCCACACACACACACAAACACTCTTCATTTGTAGGGAAGTATTTAGGCAGTAACACATTGTTAACAATTGATGGGCAGGCTAGCCCTTACAGTATGGTCTAGTGTTTACGTCCACACTGGGTAAGTGCCATCATGTGTTCATGCTTGCCTGTCTGACACAGAATGCCCCCAGGCTGGTCTGACATAACCTTCACTTCACAGCCACATGTAAATATGTGGGTCCAGTTAACATGTGGTCAATTAGAAGTAATCATTTGTTTTGACTGGAGACTAAAAAGTGATTTATTTGCCCTAAACTCTGTTGACCATGTTATTATCCTAACAGAACCCTGTAACATATGATTCACAAGCTAGACCCCCAGTGTGTTATTGAACCTGGCTACAATTTTGCGCAGCAGTAAGGCAAGGGTTTAGCCTATCATTTTGTACAGCAAAAGTGCTAGAATTTAGCCAATCACTCTGTACAGCAATGATGCCAGGACTTTGTTGCCCACTTGACCATGTAAGATTCCAGTGACTATTCATTTGGTTTCCTAGACTGATCTAGTTGTAACTTCCTCGCCTGAGGTGATCACACCAGCAGCAGGCATGAGCCCACATGTACCCTGTTGGCACAATCAAGTACAGACCATAACACTGCATGGCCACTCAATCGTACTCCTCTGGTCTTATAATATTTATCGCTCTATGACTCACACTTCAACCTTCTTAAACTGATTTTGTCACAATGGATCACTGAATGATATGCAAGATTCCATATTATGGCATTTGTGGATGTTTTTACTACTATTTAAGAAAATACTCTTAACAGCCTTTGTTGAGGTATTTTGTGGGAATAGCACAAGCAGAAGTCATGTGCAGGGAGGCCTGCTTTTGCAGGTCATAACACTGAATGGTAGAATCAAAAGTAAGCATTCCAAACAGTTCATTGCCACATCATTATACAAAAGTATGGTACTATTACTGGACTGACAACAGTGGTTTCCCATCACCAGTTTTAACTAAAACATAACACACAAGAATGGTCTTCTTGAACTGGTCTCAGTGCAAGTAGGAAATGTACTTTGGTGTCATATAAATGCAATCAGCAAAGATAGCAGTCAGAGTAGTTGAAAAAAATACTTTCTCTGAAACTAATAATCCTGGATTTCATTTTATTTTCATCCATATTGAACATTTCTGTTTTCTGTTTTCTGTAACAGGCAACAATTTTACCTACAACAAAATCATGGCTACGATGTGTGACTGACAGCCTTAATGTACCTCTGGTAGCAGGTGTGATTAGTGTCCAGCAGGACCAATAAGTTAACTTGCATGTACATATGTGTGTGAAAAACCTGGCTTAATCTCACATCATAGTCTGATTCATTAAAAACCGTAAATACTTTTGTACAGTTGCATTATAAGTTTTCATTCCTTGGATTGCTTTATTTTTACTTGCCCCAGCAGCAAAACTTACATTACTTCATTACATCAGACTGGGGAATGTGATTCCAAAAATGCTGATTTGGGACTACATGTACATGTATTTGTGTTGATATCTATATTATCCAATATGGCATTACAATGTGCCAGTATAGGTTACACATACACGCAAATTTATTTGAGAAACATGAATAATTTAAAATGTTACAAAGGTTATGTACATGCAAAATAAACCCTGACTGTCTTATTGCTCCTTACTGCACAAACAAGACAACACAGAGACAATATCACAACATATTGTGCATATATATATATTGAAAATAGAGGACTGTGACACTGACAGTCCTATTACTCAGCTGACCCTTGCATATGGAGACTTAGGAAGCTGTCCTGTGACCTTTGAAATGACATCAAGGTCACTTTTCTGTAAGACGATCATCACTGTTTGCAATATCTATCAAAATCTTAACTCACTTACAGTGTTAAAGTCATCATTTTTGAGAAAAAAAGTTACAAGATCCACCATTATGAAGACATAAGCCAATATATTTGTGTGATCTTTCAAGGTCACTTAAGGTAAATTTTAACAACACCACAAGAAACCTCACAGATACATGTAGTTTCTTGCTAGAGTTTAACGGTGGCCAGGGCCCAATGATCCACCACAACCAATTAAAGACACAAGCCAATGTTTCAGTTTGCCCTTTCAAGGTCACTCAAGGTCCAAATCAACACCAACGGAAACCCTATAGGTACTTTCCTATGATGGTACACATGGGCCTAGGATCCTCTTTTACGAAGACATAAGCCACTGTCACAGTTGCTGTTTTTCCTAACAATACTAACACGTACAAGTACCTTTACCACTCATTCCTTTTTTCAATTATTCATTAAAAAATCAGGAAATGCCAGCAGCATAATGTGGTGAAGAAGCATAGTGCAGACTGAGTCAAGGTACATTCCCACCAAACTTAAAGAAAGTCCAACATGCGTTTTGGACGCAAGCAAAAATAGTGAAAAAACATAACAATTCATAAAAATACTAAAAAGGTTACAGCGGTACCTGTCAAACAAATAAAGGTCTAGGGGTCTCCTGATGCATGCCTGTGCAATTTCAAAGCACTTGGCCAAACACTTTTGAATCAGAACATTTTTTTTTCAGATTTCATGAAAACAATAGAAAGAGACCCACATAAAGCACATCCCCACCAAGTTTGAAGTGAATCTGGCTGATGCTTTTGGAGAATTTAAAAATGTGATTTACCACTGAAATCCCCATTGACTTGCATAGTAACATAATCAACCAACAAATTCCCAAATTAAAAAAAGAATGTTAAAATTCAGGGTTCCACATTATCAACACCTAGATAATAGCTTTATTTGACCTCTTACAAGGTAGATTTCCATTTTTCCAGCAAAATCGGAGTTCTGGTTCTAGAGAAAAAATCGAAAAATAGCTTTCATGTACAAAAATTTATCTTAAAAAAATCACAGCACTACCTCTTGATCAAATTAAGGTCAGGTAGTAGTCCACAGGAGTGCTGAATTAAACTTCAAAACAACCGGCCTAACAGTTTTGGAGATTTTTCAAGATTTTGCCAAGAAATTAATGAAACAATTCAAAGAGACCCATCCACAGTACATCCCCACCAAGTATGAAGTGGATCTGGTGAAGATGAAAATGTGAATTTAAGTTTTACAGAGCTTTCTCTTGAATCGTAAAAATTTCTAACGAAAACCAAATTTCATGCAGCAGATGTATTAAAATACATAGAAGGAAAGGTATACAACTGGTTTAACTTTTACAGTATCTCAAAAGATGCCTATCAGTAATACAAGAAGGTTTGAACATGTTATATTGCTTTTATTGTGTCTGAGGTAGTTAAGGAACGGAGTGTCTGTGCTGTGAAATTATGAAAGAATTTGATCATTTTCTGTTGCTAGATTTTATGAATTTACAAATTTTTCAAATTATCACCTCTAATTTTTATGTTTCATCTCATCCTTTATAAGAAAGAGTTGTGTTGCCCAGTTTGCTTAGCCCATTGGAAATAGGGAGATTGTGCATATATATGACTATTTTCACAGACTTTCAAGGACCAACTTTTCAAAGGCTCCTAAGGCCTTAAAAATATGAAATGAAATCCAACGACTTTCAACTGTTTTCCCTGCATGTATGATCCCACTTCATATTAAGTATCAAGGCTGTGCTAAAAATATCTTCACAAAGCAAGACTCCTATGTACACCTATGTTTCAAAAATAATTTTCAATAATCAATGGTCACACTTTAGAAAATTCACATAATTTTAACATTTTGGGGGGGTCGATAAAATGGGAGGGTCACTTACGCTAGCAGAAGTGCCAAGCAGGAAAAATGTCCTTATCATACACAATAACCAACCATCAGATACAGTTGCTGTTGTTGTTTTTGCTTTTTTTGTTTTTGTTTTGTTTTTTCTTTTGCACAAGGAGTAAAGGGTGTATGCTACAAGATTGACAGGTACAGTGAACCTCATTATAACGACACTCAGATATCCGACATACACTAGTACCTGCTGTATGTGGCCACCCCTTCTGCCAAGAAAAAGTGGCCACATACAGCAGGTGACCTGTCACTGCTGATAGCTTTACAAAGAAACTGATTCTTGTGTCCCAGCAAGGTGACCACAAAAAGCAGTGTGGCTGCTCATGGCAGTGGTTGCATACAGCAGGTACCACTGTATTCAATATAATGACACAAATTTTCATGGGAAAAGGTTTATTTTCTTTGTTATTTGATTCATTTATCTGACATATTCAGTTATCCGACACATTTCTTAGGGAACAAATGGTGTCATTATAGCTACTTTTCACTGTAGTATGTTGTCTTGATGAACATTAGCAGCAATTGTCTATGACACAGCTTTGGGTATATATTAAAAGATATGTTATGTGTCCATCCTCCCAAACCTGATCCGTGCCAACAAGCAAGGGCGGCTCCCTGGCTAGTGTCCAGTATGTGCAGCAAAAAAACATAGCCCATTTTTCATCCTTGTAGATTGTATTCTGATCAAACACAAGCAGGAAAAGTGAGTTAAGTTAATGCTTCAGGTCCAGGTGCTTATAAGTTGATACAAAAGCCATTGGTCATTATAACTGTCCACTATATTAACCCTTTACAAACAGACTGAATGTCGTATGACTTTTATTGCAATGTTTTCACTTGATTTTATAGTTATATGTGATGAAAAATATCATCAAGGAGACTTGTGGATGGAACATATCAGAACAGAATATCCCAGATAAGCAGGACTCCTCAGTATGGATAGAGATCGTAAACTATAACATCTAACCTGTGTCATACAGAAAGCAGTTGATGCAATCCTACTCCAAGGGATAATAGGTTAAGCCATATTCCCACATCCATGTGGGTGTTCTAGCTATGAATATATGTACTGACAGTAAGTCATAGCTGATCCAGACCAACATAAATGTACAGGTCATTATCATCATAATCACTCATCTTCTTTTCCATATATCACCACTTTATAAATAATTACATGTCACACTTGACGGTGTTGAAATGTATAAAGATATCACTCATTCACCTATCATTTTCAAATTTGATATTTCTTTTTCAATTTTTATCAAACTATATCATTTATCTATATTCAATCAAAATTTTGAAGTCCCAGCTTGCCAGTGGTAAATTGAGCTCTGCAAAGCAGTTTTTGAATTGTGTGGCAAGTCATTTTTTTGTGGGACTTGTCATCAGACAATGCAAAAACCACTGATACAGCATGACTTGTCAGGCAATGCACAAACCACTGATATAGCATGACTTGTCAGGCAATATGCAAATACCACTGATCTAGTGCAGCTTGTCAGGCAATGCAAAAGCCAACTGATACAGCACAACTTGTCAGGCAAGTAAAACACCACTGGCTTTAAGGCAGTCATGTTGGCATTCCAATGAAATTTTATGAAGATTTTACATGTTTAATAAAAACTCAACATCTGCACATGCCAGCTTATATTTGTTTTGCAATAATTTATACCTGTCAACATCTTCTGACAATAAATAGGGATTTTTTTTTATCCCAATGGGAACATTTGATATTAAATACACAAAACAAAAAAAAAAAACAAAAAACAAAAACAAAAACAAAAACAAAAACAAAAAAAACACCCCCCACCCCCACCCCCGCACACACAGAGAAGTAAATGGATTTTCATGGGAACTTGCCCAAAACAGGCAAAATTTCCATTGAAGTCCGAAAATTAAGGATAAAATGTGGGAGGCTCCTACCAAATGAGGATAATTTGACAGGTACGCCACATGGAGATACAAAGCAAATGCCCAGGAAAGGGTTTGGATTGCCTCTTGCACTCATAAGACTCCCAGCTGGTCCTTTTCCTTTGTTCCAAGTGGACTTTTTTTCCTTTCAAGAGTTGTGATGCTCAATAACTCCTCTGGCCTCTCCTTTTCTTTTTTATTTTGAAGGGCTCCACTTAGTACCTGTGACCCCTACATCATTAAGATAAAGTGGAATTTAGTAGATTTTCTACCCAACTTCCATACATCTTAATACAGAATTTTGACTAAATGCCTCCAATGACTGGATTTGACAGCGTGGTCTCTGAATCTCCAGTCCAGCACTTGACCACTCAGCAGTATTTCCTTACACTCACTGCCCTGAAACATCACCCAGATCAACAAATCAAGCATGTCAGAACACTGAGCTTGAACTATGGACACAAAGGAAGAGACAGATTTTCACTTTTTTTTCACTAAAATTCAGTCTATCCATTTGATTCATGACTATGAAATGCTGGTACATTTGTGCATATACTGGAGTCCAAGTTGGTTAACCTCCTTATTGATATGCTTTTTGAGGAAAAAGTACTTGCCTTCAGTATGTACTCTTTTTTTTTTACAAAGACAGATTCATATAGAGGTTAACTACTGCTTACACCCGACCAGTTTTTGCCTTGAACTCGCCTCAGCCAAGGTTAAGGAGTAATGGATTAAGTGTTGCCCTGTAAGCCCTCAGGTATGGCTGGACTCAAGTGACAAAAGTGGACAGTTACACAACAAACCTGATGCTGTAGACATCTGTTCCCTTCAAGATGGCTATAGGACAAAATCAGCACATCAGCTTGTATGCTCCAATGTAACTGAGAAGTTTATGGTCAAACGTTTGATTTCTTGATATCAAGGAAAGTGCCTTGGTGCCTTGTCTATTTCCTACAGAAGGAGGTTTTTTACTGAGGGTGTGGCCCATGGTACCCACATGACAGCTTTTTCATGACTTGGTTTAAACATATTTTTACTATTATCATCATCATCATCATCATCATCATCATCATCATCATCATCATCATTTCATGATTTTTTATTTGAAATATATATGTTGGTTTCTTCATGCTAAATCAACCAGACATAATGCAAAAATCACATCAGTAATATTTCAGAATCTGCAAAGTATTTGTATGATATGAAGGAAATAAAAGAATGGAAAATTCTATTACATCTATTTTACCTGTATAATGTACAATATTATTTCAGCAGCATGGAGTGTTGCTTTTTGTTTTTTTAAAGATACCATAATTTTAAGCTGAGCTGCTGTCTGTAAGCGGATGGCCCCAGACACGCCTGCCTCAGGCCATTACTGTACTTCAATTACATACTGATACGCTTGACATCCACAGAATTATTAGCACTCTTTGTGTCCCATGCAGTGGTCCTTGCTCTAAAGACCACCGCTGATGCAAGACCACATACTCCTGACCTGTGCTCACTCAGGATTTTCCTGACAAACAACGATGCCTCATGAGACAAAAATAGTAACTCACTCTCAGCCATGTAACATTCTTTTTTTCTATCTGAAATATCTCCTCCATAACTGAATTTACCTGCATATAGAAAGATAGCATTATGTGGATCATCAGTTATTGAACTGATACAGTCATGTATGTGCATTGCTGCTCTATATTTATGTTCATATTCCATATGTATGGTGTAGCTGTAGACAGTTTCTCTGGTTCACTATTGCGCTACGTATGTGAAATATTGTGTATTTCATCATAAATTTAAGTGGCAAGTCTGAGCCGCAGGGAGCAGACAAGCTATTTGGCTGTTATTGGTTATGGTCAATGAGTTATGATCCTGTTAGTTTACATTTATACATTCATGCCTCCAAACCATTCAGGACCTCATATCATTTTTTTGTTCACAAAGTTGGAAATTACAAAATGCTTTAAAATGAAGTTATGTAAAATCAAGTAATGTTTTCTGTTTTGGAGTTCATCCTGTATGACAAAGACACCACGGAGTATCCAACTATTTCCAGCACAATTGACCTTCAAGAAACAAAATATGTTGATGCTATTATTTTGCAATATGGAAGTGGTACATAGGAAACAATATGGTCAACAGTCTGTTTTAGTCACTGACACCAACAGGACAATTAACCCACATCAGCCATTTGGGTCCTTACAACTTTTTAAATATACACAGCCTGGGTAACAATCCATACCTTCATTTTACAGAGAAAAAAGAATGAAATAAAACTGGGAAATTTATCATAATTTCCATATTTGTTAGTAATACTTACATGTCCACTACACTTGGTATGATCTCTTTTGACAACTACAGTGGTACCTGCTATATGCAACCACTGCCGTGAGCAGCCGCATTGCTTTTTGTGATCACTAGGCTCACACAGGGTATTTTATTTCTTTATAAAATTTATGTGGTGACAGGGCATCTGCTGTATGTGGCCACTTTTTCTTGGCAGAAGGGGTGGCCACAGACAGCAGGTACCGCTGTATTACATGTACCTTAGAGTGATCTGATGCAGGCCGGGCTGGCTGGTTGGGCTTTTGTGTAGTGGATATATAAGTATGACTAAAATATAGGAAGATTACAGCAAATTTCCCAGATTTGTGTCACAATATATTACCTATCCACTACATTTGGTACTGGTAGATATACCAACCGAGTGGCCGAGAGAGATCATTTGGACTCCAGGGCAGAGGACTTATTCCTCAAAACACTCCATTGGAATGAACAGATTCCCTGGAGGGATAAAAGTTACTGCACCGATATGAAGAATCAGCCCCAAGAGGAAAAGTGCAATCAGAGGATCCTAAAGTAGATCACACCTTCGCAACACGGGTGTAGGTATGCTTTTGAGAGCAAGAAGTTGTCCCTCAACATAGGCCAGATCCTTCAAATATAAACCTGAGAAAGTATTATGTGACCTCTACCAGCATGCTACCATTATGTTGCTAAATGCAAACTGCTTAAGTGCATTTTAAAAGGAGGCAATGACCCTGACCTTGTGAGTTCTGATCTGGTTTGTGTCCCACTACTCTGGCCAATTTGACTGCCTTGGTAACCTGGCTCGAGAAAGTGTTCACGCAGACTCTGGGAGAATCTGGCAAAACTGAAGTCTTTTCCTTTAAATGTAGGAATAAAGGGAATCTACCTTTACTGACAGGATCTGTTCTTTCAAATAGATCTTAAGATCTCTAACTGGACAAAGTGATCTGTAAGGCTCTTGCTGATCTGAATCAGCAGACAGAGGCTTGACAGAAAAGCCCACCCGGGTGGTAATCAGCTGATCAGTAGCATGTGTTTTATTTCAGAACAAAAGGTTAGGTTCTAAAAATACTTCTGTGTGATGCCTCTGACCAGCCTACTTAGAGTGTTCATGGGCATGCATTTTGTCCCCTCCTACCTTAGAGGCCAACATGACCAAATACACCATCTTGCATTATAGATTAGACATTTAATCTATAACCCAAGTGAATCCATATTCTTAGGCTAAAAAAGTGGTGAGTGTAGGCCAGCAAGAACTACTGACAGAGAAGACATCGCAGAGCATCCAGTTGAAACAGATGGAAATGGGGCCTTTACTCTGTAAACCAGGCAAAGTGGGGACTGGTCCAGTGACAGTCCTCTTGGCCTGCAGAATATGTGCACCAATCCTTGCACACGTACCCTACAAGGTTTGTCTTGGGAGCATCTGACCCCTTTGATTAGCTCCTAGAAACGATGGCAGTGCTTGTGATCATCCCAACTACCAGTAGCCATGGTGCATCCTTTGACTTTGCCTGCTAAACAGACTATTGTTCTGCGTGTCTGACTGCGCTCCACTGGTATGTGGAGCGCCCACACAGTAACGATAACATAACTTAGTCTGTCTTAGCAGGCAAACTTTGGCTTCCCACTTACAAAAGCCATCATTCAGATGCCATTATGGAGACAAAAATGAACAGGAACTGCATCATCAAGTTGACACATGCACAAAAAAGGGAGTGTTCTGTGGAAGTCCAAAATTACTAAGTCTTTAACCCAAGGAAGGTTTCACAAGATACCAAACATGATAAAAGTCAACACTGTTTAAAAAAAGCTCTATGGACTAGAAAATGACATGGATGTAGAAGTAGCCAAAGAGAGAAACCTGCTGTGATTGGTCAATACAAGAGATCAGTACAGGGAAAGGAGATCATCTGCTGCAGGGTGCATTGTGGACTCCAGTTCAGAGGAACATACATGTATATGGAGAAATATTTTCCGATGGGATAAAATTTTGTAGTAGCTAGTAAATTTGGTATGATTTCAAAGAGATCAAACTTAATGTAGTAGATACGTGATGTATTATGATACAAATCACTGTATCCAGCACATTTCCGTGTTGTTTGTCATACACATTCACAAATGATGATGTGACTGATGATTTATAACCACAGTGCATGCCATACACAGAGATACCTGGCTCAGATTCACCTGGAAATGCCATGTGTCCAAGAATGCAGTAAACACAGGACAGACACGTACTTTGAACTAACTACATGCAGGTATAAACACAGCGAGATATTTCAACAACATATTATCATCCAGGTGCTGACCCCTCACTTTATTCTGTGGCTGGCCAATGCACTGTCTGCATAAGTTGGGTTGCTGCTGGCAAAGGTTATAGCAAATTGTAACAAAATCTATCTGTCTGTCTGTCTGTCTGTCTTTCTTACTGTCTGTCTGTCTGTCTGTCTGTCTCTCTCTCTCTCTCTCTCTCTCTCTCTCTCTCTCTCTCTCTCTCTATCTATCTATCTATCTATCTATCTATCTATCTATCTATCTATCCATCTATCCATACAGTTTTGTAAACACCGGTTCCTACAATTTCTGAGTACAGTCAGCTGAAATGTCTGTGCTATTTCGTCTCCACACAAATCTGTACCTCTTGACTTCAATATTTGCATTTTGATTTGTCAGCCTTTCAGTATTAGATAAACTGAAAGCTTAATGAACTCTGACTGACATAAGGCTGCAGTGTGTGGGGCAGCAGCCCACATGTAAACCATGCAGACAAACTACACAAGAGGGCAATAGGTCTCATATTTGATCTCTATCCATGAGATTCCAACTCAATATTTCACAAGACTGAACTGGCTCCCCTTTTGTGACATTATTGACTTGAACACAGTGACCTATGTGTAAAAACGTTTAAATGGACTTACACTCAGTTATCTGGCAGATCTAGTATCATCCATCTTGTCTCTGATACACAGTCCTGAATTACTAGATCTTCTTGCAAAATGAATCTCACAGTACCTAGACCTCTTATTAATAAATTCAAAAGTAGCTTTGCATACCATGACCCTTTCTTGTGGAATCAATTAAGCTTACAAACACAAACAGCAAACACTATCCCAGGTTTCAAAAGGAAATAGCATTCTAAACCACATAAGACAATGTTGTTGACATTGATATGCTCACTGACTTTTTAACTGACATTTTTACATTTTTATAGGGTGAAGCTGTTGTCATTCTCATTGACTTTTAAATGTTTGCTGAATAATTTTATTAGACTTTTGGGTATCAAATATGTTTTATATTCTATGCACATACTTATTGAGGACCACTGGGGAGATAGGCACTGCTTAAAGTGTCACCCTCTTAAAACCTCCCTGCTTCCCTCCCTCCCTACCTACCTATCTTTTATAAATGGCTGCTAAGTAAACCAATTTCACTGGAACCTTGCTTTTTCTGGATCTACATCTAATTATGCATATATCACACATAATAGTGATCACACAAATGTCATTTTTTAAATTTTGATTTTGATTTTATTTAACTTATTGATATATATATATACATATATATATATATATATATATATATATATATATATATATATATATATATATATATATATATAGTGGCACATGGTTTGGATGGCAATTTTAACTGCCTCTGAACTCAGCTATAGTTAAACCTTAAACGAAATTAAGAGGCCTTTGGGCCTAATGCTCTGCTGACAAGTGATGGCAATTTTAACTGCCTCTGAACTCAGCTATAGTTAAACCTTAAACGAAATTAAGAGGCCTTTGGGCCTAATGCTCTGCTGACAAGTAATCCACATGACCATCAAGAAATATAAAGGTCAGAATGACCTGAAGACCCCCTAATACCGCTGGTGACCTTGAAAATAGGTCAAGGTCACTTAATGTTGAACTCAGTAAGCTTTAAATGAGTTGATTCCCTGGTACAAGTTTCATGATAATTTGTTCAAAAGTTAGATATATTGTGTGTGAAACAATAAAAACATGCTGACTACCAGTGACCTTGAAAATAGGTCCAGGTTGCTGAATGTTGACCTCAGTCAAGCTTCCAATGAGATGCTTCTACAGTACAAGTTCCATGATACATGTAGTAGCTCAATGTGTACAAGGGGCATGGAAGGGCGGACACACACACCGACATGACAATGACAATGTCCCATTGGACGATAATGCTGAGGGAGAAAGATTTCCTGAAATAAAATCCCACTGTGCCTTAGAGAAAGTGGTTCAAGGTCATCCACATTGTGCAATATGAGACTTGCATATGATACACATTTCTGGTTCATTTAGTATCATTAACCTTATTCTTTCTCAGAAATTTGAGATGTAATGTGTTTTAACACATTTTAGTCCATATCTTCCATAATACTGTAGGTGATCATGATGGCACCAAATTTTGACCCATATTCATCTTTCTGCCCAACTAACATTCCTGCCAAGTTTTGTGATGATTTATAGGAAACTCCTTGAAACAATACATTCTCAACATTTTCGCATTTTGGTCAATATTTTACAAGGTGCCGCCAATATCAAACTCGATCTAGATTTCAAACTCAACCTCGATTTTTATACTCCTGATAATTCCTGAAAGTGATATGAAATTAACTTGAAAACTGTGGACTGTTTCATGTTCACAAACATAGTTTACGGATGGACAGACAAATGGATGCATGGACCTGATGTCTATGTTAGCCATATGTCTGCATTGCCTGGCAAGCCATGCTCCATGCCTTGTAGTAGCTGGGGCATGACTTACTGAGCAATATGATAAACCACTGATGTTGGCGGTCACTCCAGATGAGGACCATTGACACTTGAACACATGTACAAGCTCTTTTTGTGAGGAATTTGCTGACCTAGTTCCAGTGTTTGCCCTTTAAATACCCAGTTAAAAAAGTAAAATTAAAATCTGCAAATACAGTATTGGTGACATTAAGAGCAGGAAGAAAGGGGTACTGTAAACGGACAGATGGGCTTCCTGGCAATCTCTCTTGAAAACCATGAAGTGCTAATTGATATTGCAGCTGAATACACAAGCAGATCTACTATTGTATGCCGTGTGAGGTCAAATGCATAGACATGGAGGATATAAATCCAACTTCACTGGAGTCAACTGTGTGTTTATGACCAGCTGCTTGTGGCACATTTTGGATGTTGTTGCCACATCCAGGTGTGTCTGCAAACATCAGACTTACACATTTCTTTCTTAAAAGGACAAATAAGGGCTGATCAAAGAGTCAGCCAGCATATATACACATTCACCAACGTGTCAGTCAGCCTGTATTTGTACATACTGTTGATACTTATGAGCTTATATTTAAACTTAACATTTCATCATTCACACTTTGATTGCATATGTGAGGTTTCCTGGATGAGGGTGTGGTGTGGGTGGGGTGCAGTGGTGTCTGTCAAAATCAAAGTTTTGAAAACACTGTTTTTTTCAGATCCCTTCCAACATATACAAATTAGAAATTTTACCAGGGAACAAATATTCTGAATTTTACAGGTCCATTTGGGCATATATGATCCAAGAATTATAAATACATAGACAGAGAGATAGATCAAATTTAAGATCAATTTCCAAAAATTTAACTCCAAAAAATCTTTTTGTGGTGAAATCTGGCAATTAAATACTCAGGAATAGGGAATATACAACAGTTGAAATTCCCCATTCTGGATATACAAATTTCATTTTTTATCAATCGCTTCTGCATGTTTTAATGAAATTGACATTCTTTAGTAAGGCACATTTCATGGCAGATGTCTGTAATATCATGCGGAGTAACAGTGCGACAAACATGGTGAATACCCAACTCAAACCTAAGCCTACACAGGGCTTACGTTTACGATGACAAAGAATTCCAGAAGCATCCAAGTGTGCTTGTGAGAGGCACACTGTAATACATGTATGTACACTCTGTGGGCATGTAGTCCATTAGAAAATAACATTAGTAAGTACTGTATACACTCTGAAAAGGTAGGTTATGAAGACAGCAAAAGACAAGATTGTTTGGTTTTGCAGGCAAAAGTGTAGGTGATTCTGAAAACTTTCAAGGTCTCAATCATTTGCTAGTCTGAACTGCTAAATCCTGTTTGTTCTAACCTGTACGTACATGTTCATTAGATAATACTTGAGACAACTGAACAAATTCATTTGCATAGTTTGCTTGAATTCCTATGAAAATATGTGCATGTGTACATTTCTATGTTTTCCTTTTTTTGTACTTTTTCCATTTCTTTCTTTTTTTTTCTTTTTTTTTTTTTCTTCTTTTTTTTGTACAGTGATTGTATATACAGTATGACAATAAGGAATTCCATTCCAAATTGATCCCTGTCACACAATAGTTCTCTTCATGCCTGGCCATTGTTGTACGTTTGTGGGTCTTGGCAAGCTCAGTCACTATAAGTGCTATGTAACTACATTGTGTGTGATACACAGGATGTGTGGATGTACCCCGGGGTATGTACACTTGTTCCTCGCTTGACACAGGCCACACCTTGATCACCCTTTCTGCAAGCTGTGGTTAAGACTGTTCCTGCTGACACTGCTGGCCTTCATCTTTGTACTTTTGACATCAAGCTGTCATAAGTCTGTTCTCATAATACAGAAACCACCCTTCAGAAAGGACCAGCACCTTACATACATCAGTCTTCCAAACCAAAAGTTTTGTATTACCAAGATTTAAGCCAATGTGACAGTTTCACCTTTCAATGTCATTTAAAGTCAAACTTAACAATACCAAAAATATCCAACATGTACTTTCCTATTTGTGTCTAATAGTAACCATATGCCAGGATCAACCATTACCAAGATATAAGTTATTATGTCAGTTTGACCATTCAAGGTCACTCAAGGTAGGGACCTGCAACTTGTATAGCAGGTCCCTGCTCAAGGTCAAAATTAACAGCAGCAAAAGAAACTCAATAGGCACTTTTTTATTAATGTTTTATAGCAACCATGGGCCTAGGTTCCACCATTACCAATTGATAAAAGTTAATATGTGAGATCTGCTGAGTCAGCACAAAAAACCCATGAATTCTGCTTAACACTATATATGCATCCCTGTCAAACAGATACATAATTATTGCATCATAATCTCCTCAGTAAATTTGATGACAGTCTACCTAGGTATAACCTATATGCAAAAAGCAAAGCACTCCATAAAACACTTTGCATATAAAAAACTTGAAAAAATAGAAAATTTATTGCATCATCAAATCCTTCACACAGATGACAGAGGCCCACTTGGGAAATATTTGTCTGTAAAATATAAGTATTCCATACAACTATTTTGACCTTATTGCAACACATGTATCTGCACTGTGTTGCTATACACATGTACAGTGGTAGCAATTACCGACACATGGTCCCAAAGTTTGATATCCCACATATCCATCAAAAATTAACATATCCTGATCCATTTCATCAAAATTCATCATTATATTCTGATAAATTCTGTTCAGCCATGCTGGAGAAGTCAAAACTAGCTTTATCTACAACATTCATAAAAAAAAAGTGCAATCCCACTTAGTAGCTAAACTGTGAACTATGTGACCCCAGGTACCCCTGCATGCAATATCAAAGCACTTGGCCAAGTACTTCTTGACAAAAAGAAATGCTTAACTTTTTCACAAAATAAAATAAAAATTGTATAAAAGATTAAAAAAAAAATATTGCATAATCATTTCCTCCACAAACTTGGTTATGGACCACCCAGGAAACATCCATTTGTTATCCACATAACTACTACAGGTGCTGTTTAACAATTTAGCAGAGGTAAATACAGTTGGCATGGTAGTATGCATGCTACATCTATAGCTATAAGGAAACCCAGGGAACACATTCATACAGGTACTTTATCAGGTTTTAGAAGATAAGGACAGCAAGACACCTCCTCCCAAATCTTTCAAGAGGGTAAACCAAAGAGGTTTGGCATGATACAGCTACTTCCAGGTCACAGCTCAGTGTCTAGTAATGTTTTACTGTTAAATGCGGAGTACCACTTTAAGCCATATAATTATTTTATGCCGCATTATGGACTGGCTGATTTTTAAAAAAAATTTTTTTTAATTTTATTTTATTTTATTTTTTATTATTTTTTTTTTTTTTTGGTGCATTCCTACAATTAATGCTGGCTGGTATCTGTTAACCCTACACAGAGAGTGCATTTGTTAGAAGTGCCACCTGTCCTCTGTCCTCTACCATCTTGGCACAACTCACAACATATTTTGAAAAACAAATGGATAGTTACATAGACACAACAAAATAGATATGAATTTTGGCATTAAAGCCAGCATTTTATGTTTGACATATCAGTACATTAATTCAAGATAGAACGGTATGGGTTAAATTTCTTTCCCGACAAAATTCAAAGTGTGTTTTTCTTTTCTTTGCTTTTTTTTTTTTTGGGGGGGGGGTGTAAAAAAAAGGAGCATGAATTCTACTAAAGTTACGGTCAAAACTTGTTATAATGACTCCATTTGTTCCCTTAGAAATACATGTATGTAATGTAAATATGCCGGATAACTGAATATATCAGATAAATGAATCAAATAACAAAGAAAACAAACTGTTCCCATTCAAAACTTGTGTCATTATAATGAATATGACGAATATCTGAGTGTTGTTATAATGAAGTTTCACTGTACGTAAGCATCCCTGTCAAAGGGAGACATAATAGTGTATGTGCGTGAAAGGCATGAGTGAACATGAAGAACAATAAAAAGTCCTACAAACTTTGACAAATTTGAATAAAGTATGTATTCCACCATTGACTGGGCATTTCATAATTTAAGTATGTAAAGCATTAAGTGTGACTGAAAAACTTCCTTTTCAGCATTTTTCATATGAAGTGTATCCCTGGTTTCTGTGGTCAGTTTTTAGGGAAAATGTACATATTCCTAGTGTATTTCTTTGTAAAATACCCACACCCTTGCAGGGCATCAGGCAAGACCACTGGGGCGTGACTTGTGTATTCAGCTATTAACAGGCCAATTAAGCCATTGTTCTTGTATACTCGCACATGGGTTATTAGTGCATCATAATCTCCTTCACATATTTGATTGGGGGAGGATGGGGGGGGGGGTATTTTTCTTACAACTTTATTGCCCTTGGTAAAGGACATAACATAATTTGGAAAGGTGTGACAGTTCAGAAGTCCATGCTGGTTTTCTTGGATTGTATGGCACAAATCAGACAGAACACTAATGTAACAGTGAATTATATGCACAGAAAACAGAGGGGTTTTCCAGTGTTATAATGTTGTAGCAATTAATATATAAAGAAAACAGTTGTTACCAACAGTGTCCTCATGTCTTTTAAGGTAGCGGCATCGTTGTGGCATAGGGGCCTAACTTTCCCGTATCGCAAAATGGGTTTTTATCATTTCCTGAAAGCACAATACTTGAAGTATATTGTCACCAAAAATCAGATTAAAAAATTAAATATTTATATGAGAAAATTGCGTTTAAACTTTTGGAAGTTTAGCTGTCTAGTACACGTGCTGGTTTCTGTTTGTTTGGATATGGTAATTTGCGACGGCGTTTTCGCAGCAATCCGCGATCGTCCACATACCTGGCAACGGGAAGGGGCACACGACCGTCGCCCAGAACAATGGCGGCACGCTGAAGTGGAACGGAGCTGATAAGGCTACAGAACCGATAAACGTTATGTAAACAGGCTGTTCAACGATGTAAAACTGGATGACTTCCATGTTTTTGGGGTGTTCCTATTTGTGATATGAACTTCGGGATGCGTGATTTCTCCAAATGGAACATAAACGATGCTGATCGACTTCGGAGTCCTTTGATCTTGGTTTGCGATCGAATACCGATACGCAACACCCGGAAACCATTACCGTATTCAGCGAAATTTAACAATTATACTGGTGACCTTCATTATGTTGAATTTCATCATGGGTTTCCTATTTATTGTCGCATTTCATTTGAAGATGAAACATTGTGAGTTCGGTGGTTCTCTGGTTCACCTTTGGTGGTGCCAATGTGGCATTCATATGTGTTCTAGCTGACTAACTTACAATCAGTCTCCGTTCATGTTCACACAGTGACAGTACATTCAAGAGCACAGAAGGTGTGAAATCAGAAAAGCAAATTCAGAAAAATGCCTAAAGTGAAAAAAGAAACTAAAGCCCAGCTACGTAAACGTCAAGCAGCCGAGTTAGTTGCAGTGGGAGAGATGGCACTTACAGACGAGATTACGCAACTGGGGTAAGTATATGTGTGTTTGTTATTTATTTGTTTGTTCTTTGCGTAGCATTGATATGACCATGGATCGTCGATGTTATGACAGAGAATGAAAAGTAATATTTCTGTTGGCCTTGTTCTATCATATTACTGTAAATGTTTCCGTTCTGGTAATTGCCCGTTGAAACTAATACATCAACCATGTCAACGTACGTATGTAAGTTCATATGCAGAAGATTTTTATTTCATCACAGTCTACTTTCAGTTGACAGCTATTGTTTGGCTCTCGCAAATAATGAATATGGACATTTTCAAAAGGTTGTGGATCATGCCGACTTTCTCTCCCAGTTTTTCCATGGATGCACATGGGAGCAAATATACAACGTTTCAATATTCAACAAGTAGCCGGAGCTAGACAATGCTGTAGGACCTATTTCTGATATTCAGTATTTGCATATATCAGCACAGATAGGAGTAAATCTTGGAGTTTGAGTAGTAACTTTCAAATGTTCCCTTCCAAATAAATACAAGGAGTTCCCTTCCAACTAAATACAAGGAAAATGATATTCCGAAAATTGCATAAACCCCCATCACATTCGGGTAAAATATGTCCAGCAGTTTACTTATCATTTTGAACACGTACCCCCCCCCCCCCCTTCGTATCGGGAGAGAACCATGAGTCCCATGACGAAGGGATTTTTTTTTTTTTACAACACATGTGTAACTAAGTGTTATACAGTCAGTTTGGCCCGTATTGTTACCTGGACTGATACTTTTATTAATTTTCTTTTGTAGATATGACGGCCATGGATTTGTGACGAGTTTGGAACAGGGTGTTACAGCTCTCCAGCTGAAGAGAAACATGGCGCAGAGGAAGGAGAGATTTATTCACTACTGCTCATGGGCTAGGAGTTTGAGAGTAAGTCCCAGATAACAACACTTGAATTATTTTCTGATTATTTGGAGCAGTTGTCCGAAGATTATAATTTTCTGCAGCATTTATACAACTTTCGATCTTTTCACCAAGTTGATAGTTCAGAATGTTACCCAAATTTGTCTTGTACAGGGAGCTTCTAGAACATGTCGTAATATTCTTATGGGTTGTTCAAAAATGTAATGCAGTAATTCAATAATGCAACTTAGCATTTTTACATTCAATAAACAAAATGTGGGGGGGGGGGCAGTTTAATTAACTAGTCATGTCGTGTTTCGTTTTTGCAGGAAAAGGAAGTTGGTCCCGAAGGCTGTCAGTTCACCTACCCGGCCCATATTCTGGTATTTCTGCGTGCTATGCTGCCTTTACAGGTCAAGGAGTTCCGCGAGTCGGCGTACATGGTTGAGATGGCAGAGTTCTGCAGGGCTGTTTGTACCAAGTTGGATTAGAATACAGTGAACTTTTCTCATGACAAAGCGATAAGAACATGGGCAAAAAAAGTTTTCATGTCAAGTTGGATTAGAATACAATGGACTTTTTTTTTACGACAAAGTGATAAGAACATGTACATATAGTTTTCATGTAAATAAAATTTGTAGATATAAAAATGGATGTAGTTTATGTTATATTTTTTTTTTTCAAGTTGTGCAGTAAGGTCCTTATTTTCCCAGGCCATATTATTTCAACTGTAGCATTACAAGACCAACTGAAGCTTTTGAAAAAATAAATTTGACTGGACTACGGCTGAGGCATTGCCTGACACGGACGAAGTTCTGTGTATGCCACATACAGTAATTATGTGTAGTAGATAAAAACCAGAGCTTGGTCTGCCATATGGAAATCTATATACCCCTCCCCTAATTTGCATGAAATAACTTCTCTGGAATAATGTTGATTGTTCATTACAGGTCTGTCACATATCTAGAAATGAATCTTGCCAGTCATTTATTATTCAAAATCTAGTGCTATTGTTTCTGAAAATGTAGTCGTTACATATATATATATATATATAATGCATCCTAGTTGGAAAATGATTCATTGGCTTAAGAATCTAGAAAACAATCAATAAGACAAAGTATTTTATTCAACATAAGCTGGCGGTGGTGGATGGACCGGGCGTACATCCTCGGGTGGCAAAGGGTCACACAACACAGCCTCCTCCGTGCATTGATCCACGTCCCGGAGCTGGACCGCATCGCTCAAAAGTTTTCTACCTGTGGCACAATTTGCCTGTAAACTGACTGCGTCTGTGTCTGTAGTCTGTTCGTCTCTCCTCTTTGCCAGTAGTTGCTTTACACTACCTTTCATCCGCTTCTTCGTCCGTTGATACCTGGGCATTTTTCAGTTTTCGTCTCCTCCACTTCCAATCGTAAAAATTCTCCAAGTTAACTGTAGGTTGTACTCGCTCAAAGCTTTCCAAAACACTGCAGGCCGAAGTACCAAACCATCGCCGTAATAAAGGCATTTTTGTCTTTGATCGGAGGTGATGAGAAGTGGGTGAGCTAATCCTGCCAGATGAGTACGCTTTACCGAACAAACTGTCAGACCGCTCCCGCTCCACTAGGCAGTCGCCATTTTTAAACAACCTGTTGCTTGGGTCAAGGTCAGGTGACTCCGCTAATCCGCTTACCATACCCTTTCGTGTCAGGCAGCGCGTGTGAAACCAGCCACGCAAAGCTGACGGCATGGTGGCTTTTGAAGGATTTGACTTCAAAAAGTCCTTTTTTAAGCCACTAAAAGGCCAATTCTTTAAATTTCAAAGCCAGATATGAGAGCCTCTACATGTTTGTAGTTTGTGTAAGGAACTTTGGGCCGCGGGAGTGAGTATTATTCATGTAAGAGCCAATCAATGCTTCAAGATTGACAATCATGCCTTTCATCGCCATTTTCTCAAAAGCAAGTTTTTCATAAATCGATCAATTTTTCTGCAGGCGTTTCTTGAAAACGGATCAAGATATATTCACAAAATAAACGGCTCTGACAAGATACGGATCTTCTCTAGGAAACGTATTTTTTAATACCTTTCCAACCCTTCCTTCCGTGACTTTTGTGGCCCCAAAAATGAAAAAAACTGAACAGTCTTACGGACCAAACTTAAAAATTGCATATTTTTTTTCCTATCATATTTTTTGTCAAAAGCAAGATACGTTTCCTGCGTATTGGTCTATAGTTTAATTTTTGATAGTTGTCAGTCAGAATGAAATAATATTTTATCAGAAATCCTTGCAAAATGTGTGATTTCATACCCATTCACAAAACGGCTCCAAACAGCATCAAATTTAATTTCATGACATTCAAATATGATTCCTGATAATGCTAAACATCTGTGAGATATCGAAAATATATAGTTTTGCTGGTAACATAAGAAAAATAGGCAAGTTGCATCAGGTCAAAGTCGCGAGTCTGTGTTACGCGCTCAAAACGGTGCCGCCACCTTAAAAGAAGGATACCATCTTGATTTGTAAACCATTCACATCTTAGTTACAGGAGAGATGTCTCCAGTACTTACTGCTCAATTCAATACACACGACATACACATATTGCAGTGCACTTACTCAAGCAATGCATTCACTCAAACATTTCCCCCATAACTACTACATGTACTTTAAAAAAATAAAAAAGGTGCCTGGACCCCATCCCCTTGTTAATTCTTTTTTTTTTTTTTTTTTTTTTTTTTTTTTTTTTTTTTTTTTTTGAGCATTAGGGGCAGAGCTAAAAAAGAAAACATGTACACTGAAATAAGGAAACTTTCATGATGGTGTAGTTCCTTTCCAGGACCCCACCTTCCACCTGGGCCTCAGCGCTGAGCAGAAGGTAAACACACCTGAAAGCACATTTTTGTGTTTACCTACATATTGACCCACTTTAAACATACATGTGTGGGAACATTTTTCCTGCTTTTATTTCACACTTTTCATCTAATATAGAGTAATAAGTATGATTACTGATACAGATATTTCAAACAATGAATGCAAACAGGCTGTATTAGGCAGGTAGCTACACTAAATAGCAATGAACCACTCAACAGAAACAAATGTGAGAATGACATTGTAACTGGGCCAAGGTAATCCACATGTAAGCAATCTCCTTTTTTCAAAGTCGTTTTTCCCTCCTTTCCAAGTGACACAGATACCACTGAAAGACATTCCATCACATCACAGGCCAGGTTCCTGTGTGGTGTGTAAGACAATGATCAGCTGTGTTTAACTCTTTCCCCTTCTGAATCAAGACTGAGTCAGTAACCTTCCTTGGCACCAGACCCATGCCAAGCAAACTTGTTGACTTGACTCACATTATCTTGATAGGTCTCATTGAATATTCTCATTAAAACTGTTTTTCATTACTGTTGATATTAGTCAAAAATATTGATGCAGATGACATTTGACCACCAGCCGGTTTTGGATGGCTCTACTGTGAAAGGGTTAATTTTCTGACTACCATGAGCCTGTGTGCACACAACAGGATGCACAGGGCATGGATCTCCTCCAAGTCTATGCTTCAGTTTCCCTCATAAATACTCGTCTCCAGAGACCGTGCAGATCGTTTTACAAATAAATATCAATGCTCGGTATGTAGTCAGTGATTTAAGTTGTTAATGCTTCCTTCACATGCTCGCATGGAATTTCTATTAATTTCTCTGAAATTTTTATGGACTGGTATCATGCTATAAAACCATGACAATACAACCTCCTGCAATAATATTTTCACTATTTCATTCAAATCCCTAATTCTCCTGTATATTTAACTTATTAGGGACTGGAATGAATAACAATCCCTAATTTTCCTGCATATTTATTTCATGCCAGTCCCTAATTTTCCTGCATATTTAACTCATTTCAAACTAGTTCCTAATTTTTCTGAATAATTAACTCATTTCATACCCGTATCTAATTATCCTGCATATTTGACTCATTTCATAGCAAATCTTAATTTCCCTGTACATTTATCGCATTTGACACCAGTCCCTAATTTCCCTGTATATTTACTTGGAAGTCTTGGTAAAAAGATCTTTCCTTCTGGTGTCAAGAGGCCTGGTCTTGAGTCAGTGGTTTTTGCATTGCTAGCATGTCATGCTGTGGTTCATAGTAAATATAGTAACTGCTTTGAATAAGAATTAATGTAGCAATCTGCCAGGATAGCAAGCCTGGCTCAACAGGTTTCCCTGGCTCAACAAGTTTCCCTGGCACACCAGGTTTCCTGGACTCACATATAAGTAACGGGCCTCTCACTGCTGCCACACCAGACCCGGGATAGACCCGAAATAATGATTCGAGAAGTACCCGGGGCAGGTGAATTCGAGAGAACTTGCCACACTACAGTCTGATCTCCTGGGGTGGTTCCAGCTGCATTCGGGTTGTTGTGGCCACACTGTATATACTAACCCGAGACAGGTCAGGATGTCCTGAGCTGATGTCAAAGGGCAGCTGTTCATCGCATTAGCCAGGTCATTGTTACCAGATACACCCCCTGTGGAGCCCAACCCGAGTCAAGATCTCGAGTCAAGATCTGGCATTGAACCCTCATCATCCAGGGTTTGCCTGGAACATCAATTCGATATTATCCTGGGGTAAAATTTCACAGTGTGGCAGAGTTTCTGGAGTTAATCTCGGACTGAACCTGATATATTTGTCTGGTGTGGCAAGGGTATTAGTGTACCATGGAAGGCTTTTGGCTTGGATTATCCTTACTGAAGGAGTGATAAGTTGTGACCCCAAAACAGGCACATTGACAGAACGAAAGAGCCACACCAAGTGGATTCTAGACCATCATAATGTGGATTCTGGCTGCTCTGATGTGGATTCCAGGTCATTCTTAAACGAGGATTCTAGGATACTCTAATGTGGATTCTGGGATGTTCTGATGTGGATTCTGGGCTGGTATAAGGTTACAGACTACAGTTGTGATTGGCTGGTTGCGCATCCCAACGGAGATAGTCCGTAATTGTGAAAATACTGTGTTTTCAGCATGCTGTAGCTTCTGTTTAAATAAAGTTAGCTAAGTCAGGTTTGCTGCATCGCAGAGTTGCTTCATTGGTGGTCATATAGGTGCACTGTCTTCCAGGCCAGGTGGGAACTTTATGGTGGGGAAGGACAATGATGTGACCCTGGCAAGAGCACAGTTCATACACCTGTATAAAGCTGACATCCAGGTGTTGTTTCGTATTTCAATTATCACAAATTAACGAGCTGGGAATTGTATGACAAAAATCCGTGCATATTTTTCTGACATTTTTATCTGTTAAATGCCGTTCACGGAATTTTAAAATACCAAAATGCTGATTTTTTAGACTGAAAAATGCTAATATGAAAAATAGAAGGATTTATAACTGTAGTCTGTGGCCTATTAGGGCTAACTCTGTATGTATTGGGACTCACATGGTCATGTTGTTATTCCATATCGTCCATCAAGCAAGTTAAAAATGGGAAGTCAGCACTTTTTGACAGCTGCCGGGACAATTTTGAGTGATCCTAACAACTTTTACATGGATGGAGCATGCAAGATATGGTCCTGGGACTGTAGATCACAAGGCAAATGGTTCGGGCTATGGTATTGTGTACCTCAGGCCAGCTTATGAAAGGAGAAAAGAAGTTTTACACCCACAGATCGGCTGTGAATATCAAGTTTAACAGTCTTAATTTTCTAAAAATTCATGAAGTATCACATTTATGTCACAAATCATTGTGCATAGACATGTTGTACCTATCAGTGGAACCACACTGCATAAATAATAACAGGATTCGATGCAAGACATTTAACAAGTGCACAGGCTATGCCTCCTTTGCTGACTGCTTGGTAGATAGATAGCTTCCATAGCCCTTTGTATTTAGCGATACCTCACTTGTACCACACAGGTAATCATATGTGTGTATGAGAAATTATCAATGCTAATATGATATGAATAAATTATGCTAATCCCATTGATATGAAACTTAGTGACCCTCTGTTTCAAACTTTTAATTTTGTGGCATTGTCATTGTAGGCCTATAGCCTCCATTCATATGCAGAGCTGTTTATACAAAATCATGTCAAAGTGATTTTGGCCATACCAGAAAAAAATGCGCATTGTCTGTCAGTAGAGCTGTACAAATCTTAGGTAAAATGTAAATTTCTTTGTTTTTTGTTTTTGTTTTTGTTTCTCCCCCCACCCACCCACCCCACCCCACCCCCTTTTATTTTTATTATTTTTTTTTTTTGGTAGACAAAAGCTTGTCATACATGTGTGTCATTTGACTGGGGTAAATCATTTAAAATCAGGCATGCTGACTTTGTTGAGCTGTTGAGTTCATCAGCATGTTATTTTCACATAAATGAATCAATTTATATCCATGAATATGGATGACAGCACTTATGAACTGCAGATTTTATAACTTTTACCAAGCTAGTGTACATAGGTGGCAAAACATTTGAACTTCAACATACAACCACATATAATTATAAGAGTTTCAGAAAGTGAAACAAGGGGAAAAAAGTTAGCTTCCATTAAACACTTGCCTGAAAACACTTGCGCCTGATAATTGGATTGATAATTGGATGCTTATCAAATTTAAAATCAGAGCACTTGTGAATACAAATATGCATTTATAATATTGGAGTAACTGTACAAACTTTTGTCATTTTCTTTCTAATATGTGCACATACACCAGAAACCATGTCAATAAACCACAACTTGTACAGTCTACTGCAGAAAAAAAGGCATAGCACTATTGGTTTGTGGAAGCTGGATCACCCAACTGTCCTCCTAATGTTCAAACAAAGGGCGCGTTAAAATTCCATAATTTTAGTACCAAAAAACATAATTTGTTGAATACTGCGACTCTAATCTGTGACCAACTGGTCTTAAACTGTGCACTTTGATGGGCTAATAATGTTTAAACACTGAAACTGTTCCATTGTCTGCCGTAATTCAGATTATATCAGGAAAATACTGCCATAATGACTGGTATTAGATGCTGACTTGGTGTAACTGATACTCCCCCCATCCGCCATTAATGCCTCAGCAGTGATAGATGTCATATTTTTTGTAGATAAATGTTACGAATCTATCCATAAATAGTAAAAAATTCACCAATTTCACCTAAAAATTCATAAAATTTTAGCAATATATTCAAATTTGGGGTTAAAATTAAGGGGTGGGGCATTGTAATTTGATCTCTCATTGTAAGGGCAGGACATGCAGGCAAGTGATTATGGGTTTGCATCATAGCCCATTGTGTATCGTATTCATATTGGACAGAAAAGATTTGATTGGATGCAATTATATAATTTTCCTCAAAATTTTAATTAATTATTTTATGTGTCATAAAAACTGATTTTTCAGATTTTAAGGTTGCTTGCAAAAAAGTTGATATTTTCTTTAATATTGAAGTTTGGTAAAGTTAATGCAAATCTTTTGCAGGAAACAAGTTGTGGCGTCAGTTAAACAAGTTTTAAAAATTTTGATAAGTCTATTAGGTTACAGACTACAGTTGTGATTGGCTGGTTGCGCATCCCAACGGAGATAGTCCGTAATTGTGAAAATACTGTGTTTTCAGCATGCTGTAGCTTCTGTTTAAATAAAGTTAGCTAAGTCAGGTTTGCTGCATCGCAGAGTTGCTTCATTGGTGGTCATATAGGTGCACTGTCTTCCAGGCCAGGTGGGAACTTTATGGTGGGGAAGGACAATGATGTGACCCTGGCAAGAGCACAGTTCATACACCTGTATAAAGCTGACATCCAGGTGTTGTTTCGTATTTCAATTATCACAAATTAACGAGCTGGGAATTGTATGACAAAAATCCGTGCATATTTTTCTGACATTTTTATCTGTTAAATGCCGTTCACGGAATTTTAAAATACCAAAATGCTGATTTTTTAGACTGAAAAATGCTAATATGAAAAATAGAAGGATTTATAACTGTAGTCTGTGGCCATAATGCATTGTGGATTCTAGGTCATTCTTATGTGGATACTGGTCCATTGTAGTGTCAATTCTAGGTTGTTGTAAATGTGGATTTGTGGATTATAGGCTGTTCTAATGAGTTAAATAATATCTAGACAGGGTAGACATGATTATTCTTGTTTTTAAGCATTTCTGCTTCTGCATGAACAATTTGGCATTCAATAATATCTTCCACATCCTAAATTTTACTTCCTCTCTGCATTCCTCCCTAAAGACTGACTCACATTGTGTTAGGATTGTGAAAAAAAGCCTTGTACTTCGATACACATTTGGGAAAAAGATTTTGCACTCCATGCATCTGCTTTATGACCCCATGTCCGAGCTCATTTTAGTGCATTCTCATGAAAACATTGCACTAATTGCTACATATAACTGAGTAAAAGTTTTCAGATTCAGATTCATGTTGCCTTTATTCAACCGATGTTTCAAATTACAGAGTGGATACAATCGATACACATGTAAGTGGTCAGAGAGACTTGCGCTATGACAAGAAGATATTGCTCACAAAATTGTACACAGATAGCTTTTAATTAGATGAATACTGATTTAACATCATTTACATCCATACCTTTCTTATAGGAGAGTGTTTCATCACTCAATTGTTTTAAATTGAGAAAAGTCCAGCATCCTTTATTATCTCCATAAAACATGTCCTTCCTTCACCATCATTTACATGATTTTTTCTCCCTTCCCCCCATTATATGAACATTAATATTTCAATATCACTGGCTGGTACATGTAAATCACCTTTACATGTAAATATATGTGTCATAACAACATTCTTCTCAAATATTTGTATGTACAAAACTTAAAAGTTAGGTATCATAATTGTCGGTTTGACAGTTCGTTGCACGTCTCAATAAACACAATGTTGTATTATATCAGATATGCACAGTCACATCAATATAAAACTAGATGTGTCTGGCTCTGCCGCCTGAGGCCATGATGCCTACATTCCTTACAGGTCCCACATTTGGAATTGTATGATACATACACCAGAGGCTGGCCATCATGGTCTGTGAAATCACACTTAAATTTCATGTTATACACAGGAATAATGATGTTTGCCCATGATATATTCTGATGGAATTGGAAGGTCAGGAGTGGAGGAAGTGGCCATAACCACTGTGTGACCTCTGTGTGACCTGCAACATACCTGCTCATGGAATCTTTCATATTGTCATCTCTCTTGAATATTTGATAGAGATGGTGAAAAAAGATATTACCTCTGGCAATTTTTAAACTCTGCACACATTATAGTACACCCATTGCTAAATTATATGGTTTACTGTTGATAAACAGCCTAGCAACAAGACAACAGCTGTGAGGAACAGACATGGGAGAGCTATATCTGGTGCATTTCATTAAGTGTTGTCTGTTGCTATTATAGGCTCATCAGCGACTATTTAAACAAGAATCTACACTATGTTACGACTTTTTACTTACCTATTTATAAAGCCTCGAAGTGTTTAGGCATAACATTTTTATTGTGATACAGTGAAACCTCATTATAACGACACTCAAATATCTGACATATCATTATAAAGACAAATTTTCATGGGAAAAAGTTCACTTTCTTTGTTATTTGATTCATTTATCTGACATACTCAGTTATCCTGCACATTTCTTAGGGAACAGATGGTGTTATAACAAATTTTCACTGTACATCGTTATAAGGAGACTATCTTTTCCCTGCAAAATGTATCAGCTATCTGAATATGTCACATAGATGAGTCAAATAGCAAAGGAATTTGACGTGAAGTCCCTCAAATCTTGTGTAGTTTTGTGAAAATGTTGGATATTTGAGTCTCGCTATAATGAGGTTTTACTGTACAAATACAGTCTAGTGTCTTAAATTATGGTACGAAAAATGTGACTGTTCACAAGAGTTGCAGTGGTCTTTACAGCAGGGACTACAGAACTGTATTACCTCCACTACATATTAAAGAAATAATAAAAACTTGTCAATTCCAACATGCTGCACCAATGGATTATATGAACATTTCACTTTATCAATAGACAATGGACAAACATGCATTTTGAATAAATTAAATTTCGATGAAATCATGAGTGTTTTACTGGCACTGTCATGGTGCCAACAACATTTTGAATATGAATATTATTGATGACATATCATGATAGCCTGTCCCAGCAGGCTTTGGAATAAGTGGAAAATGATTGGGTCAGCAGGTTACCTGCTGCGAGTATCAGTCAAAACAGATAGATCTCCATTCTCCACAAATAATACATATAGTAAACAAATTCTATATGAACTAAAACCTTCCTGGCAACCTGCCATGTAACTTTGTTGACATTTCCAGCTACATTCTATATGTAAGTTTGAGTCTTTTTTTTCTCTCTCTCTCTCTTTTACAAAATTATTACAAGTTATTAGTAAGTTGCAAAATTCCGAAAATTTGAATTTGTTGATTGTAGAAATAAAATATAGAAATCTAAATTACAGTAATGCTTCAGTGCTAAAATGCTCATAAAATGATGGAACAATCTTTCCAAAAAACAGGTCACGGTGACCCAGAAGTGTTGTCAGTTTGAAGAGCCATTTTACCTTATCAGGATCCTTAAAATGACAAAATTGCTGAAAAGGCTTAGTGTCCAAAACATGTTCCCTGCAAAAAGATCGGGGCTAAAAAAATATAGTATAAACATCAGTGAGTTGACATGGCATCATGAGTAAAGGCAAATGCAGTGCATTTACATCATGGATCCAATGCATAAAAAAAAAGAAAAAAAAGAGATAAAGGAAAAGACTACCTTTTTAACACTCAAAGCCTCATAATTTTTGACATACTGTGCATGAAAATCACAGGTGAATCCTATGGGATGCAGTGGTTGAGTTAAAAGTACAGGATAAATGGAAGAAACACAACCAACAATTGACTGGGGTGAGCCCAACTAGTTTTGATGTTTGTCTCCACCAAGGTTTCTCATACCAGGACCCTCAGTTAGGACAAGTACTGGGTTATTAGGTAAAGCTGCATGTTTAAGTCATATCCTGACTCTGACTGAGAGCTTAATTAGACATACGTCTTATTTGTGTGTCATTTGATCAGTACCTCATTGTTAGTACTCATACTATACTTGTAACCTTTTTATCAGGCCCAACTTCCAAACAAACGTGACCTACGTCAAAACAGAAAAGACAGCCTTCCTCTGACGCTGAACAAGTATATCTGAACCAAATGAACTTGACTCCTGATATAACAGGACTATATCTACACAATTGTACAGCTGACCCATAGTTCATGATCCAATCAAGAAACCTTCGTCATTTTATAACCCTTGGAAAGTTACATGTCCTCCTCACCAGAAACGATATTCATGTGAGTTTTTTTTTTTTTTTTACCATGGCCTTAGATGACAATGGCCCAGCAAAAGCGCTTTCTGAGAAATTGAACCCCAATTACCTAACATGGATCTACATTGTATCCTTGTAGAAGGGAGCATACAAACAATTTGACATTCAACTATACTGTACCCAATATACTCAGAGAATATTGGATGAATTCCAATGTCAACCCACAGGTAGCATTTATGCACAACACGAGAACACGTCCTCAAAACTCAGAGGAATATAATCATTTAGATTATCATGAAAAGCCAAGATTGAGAAAAATGAAATCTTTCTGATGGAGGAGCCAAAAAAACAATAATACAATAATTTAAAGAAAGATGGCAATGAAGATCACTGGCAGCAATACAAGAAGACAACCAGCTAAATGGCTGCATGCTCTGGTGTCACAGACAGCATAGGCCACCTTTCATATGCCACCTTAATACACTAGAGTTTAATTTTGCTTGTCCAAATTTAAGGGTTAGGGTTTGCTCAATCCATGACACAAATCTTTGATATGTATTAGCACTGACTGCCAGTGGTCTTCATTCGAAACACAAGGATACCACACTTCAAGCAGAATAATCCACTTTTCAATTCAAAAATGTCAATTGAACACCAGAGGGCCAGGGCCTGGACCCACCCAGAGGAGACTGTGATGCCATCAGTCAACTGACCTTTTTCTGGATAGCACAGAACTGTAATAAAATGTCAAAACCTTATGATAATACGAAAACAAGTGCTGAAATCCTTATCCAATAACCGAGACATCAAACCAGCCAACACTATAGTCATTTTAAACAAAACAGTCAAATAACAAAGTAAGTAATACTGCACCCCCTCTCTACTGACTTACAGAAGATTCCTGTCGTATCTTTTTTCTAGATTCTTTAGTCAACAAAATTTCATAATATCAAGGAGGATTTAGAGCCTCCTTGATGATACCTATGATATACCACAGAATTTGTCAATAGAGATTTCAAAGCAAGATGCTTATTAAGCATGCATGTACATTCACTATACACATCAATACTACACAGGGAAAGGATTACACCAGTCATTAACACACTCCACCAGACAAAGCCATCATGAACATACTCCACCAGACACAGTGCAGTCATTTATATACTCCACAAGACACAGCAATCATTAACATATTCCACCAGACACAGCAGTCATTAACACGTTCCACAAGATGCAACAGTCATGAACATACTCCACCAGACACAGCAGTCATTAACACACTCCACAAGACACAGCAGTCATGAACAGACTCCACAAGACACAGCAGTCATTAACAAACTCCACCGGACACAGCAGTCATTAACATACCCCACCAGACACACAGTTCCAGGGACAGCCACAAGTTGCACATCAAGTTCCAGAAAGAACACAACAAACTGATAACCAGATTATTAATCAAACCATCTGAACACCATCTTCATCTATTGGGCTGATTGTCAGACAATGTACATGTAGTTATGGTACTGAGTATATTATGCAATGCAGCTATGGTACTAAAGTAGATCATACAATGTAGCTATGGTACTAAAGTAGATCATACAATGTTGCTATGGTACTGAAGTAGATCATACAATATACATGTAGCTATGCAACTGAAATATAGCTTATAATAAAAGTTATACAACATAGCTATGGTACTGCAGCATGACTTATCATACAGTGTAGCTATGACACTGAGGTATGACTAATCATACAGGAACCTCTGGTGCCATTAGCCAAATGCTTATGTTTCATTCATTTGGCTAAAGAAATTTGCAAATGGCAAATTTATTTGAACATGAATCATATAGGACTTAGGTTGAATTATACAGTGATAACTGCTTTATTTCCCATTTTAGCTACAAATTTAGAAGACCTAGATGTGTGCCTATTCATACAATGTAGCTATGGTACTGAAATACTGGCATGACTTATATAATGTACTTACGGTACTGAAGTCTCGTTTCTGCTTCTTTTGACTAACTCCTTCTTCCATATGCCAATCAAAACCAGCTAATGTTAAAACGTCATGTGCTTCAACATTTTTGACTAATTTTAGTAGAAATGTAAAAATGATTTCAATGAGAATTATAGATGAGATGTATCAAAACAATAAGCCCACGGTCACTAGTCTTCCTTGGAGTGGGTTGGGCATTTGTATCTACAGTATGTAAGCTAAAAATATTGAATTGATAAATTTATGAGATCAACACTTTTTTTTTAAACACCCCAGAATAATTTTTCTCAAACATTCATATTACTTTCTGAGTCCAGGTCTCTTCCTACAATTTTCTTTTGTGAATTGATGATACGTAATGAATATATATATCAAGATATGACAACTTCAAGGGACACATGAACATAATTGCACCGCCTGACTTAGTATTTGAAAAAAAAAAAAAAAAAGGTTTTATAGAAGTGTGCAAGACACCTGAATACACAATGTGAGAAGCATCCAACTGTGTTCCAGAAAAGGATGTTGGGCAGATATTTTGAATACTCCATACCCTGAGGACATATGGGGAAACATGAGCAAACTATTTCATCGAAGTTCCCAACATATTTTGTGACGGTTTTTGACTTGTTCTCCCATTAACAACTTATTCTGTTAAGTCATAATGTAGAGAATGGAGATAACGGCCTCTGCATTGTCAATGCATGGCACACTGTATCCAGCTGGGAGGGCTTTGTTAAAATGTTCACCGTTCTCTCATGACTTTCAACTCTGATGAAAGAAAACCTTTCCTTTTGCTCTCTTTTGTGAAGACTAATCCTAATTTTAGTTATAAATATTTGTAACAGAAACTTTACAATATAATATGTTGTTATTTGGCCCACTTTTCATTTAACAAACCAAATTCTCCTGACACATGCCATTTGCAACTTAACAAACAGTTATTGCAAGGTTCTGCAATATAATCAAACTGGTGAAATGGGTTAAGGGTAAAATCAACCACACTTTCTAGTAATGAAACTGCCGACTGATTTCCATGAAAACAAAGTAAACTACAAGCTATTCAAAATAAATCATTGCCAAACATGAATTATGGAAGCAAAGGGACCTGCTGCTGTGGTTTAGTGCGACATTCATCATTTTCCTTCTGCTGCACCAGTTTATCTGTGAACCAAATCAACTTTCAAAATGTATCCTGTTTGCCCAAAGGCGTATTTCCTTTATGTGAGTCATTTAATCTACACTTCACTTCATCTCTTCTAATCCTGTTACTTCTTGTAGTTCTGGGCCAAAAGTGGATGATTATCAAATCTTGTATGTTCCAATGATATTTCAAAAACATTATTGTCAACGAAAAGAATTCTGAAAGAGAATTATAGATACGACAGTGTTGTGTCAACAGCTGTTCTATGTGGTGACTGGGGGGATAACACTTGATCCACAGCATGGAACTTTAGCTGTTACATTGCTTAAGGTAATGTCAAACCAGTTTTTGATAATTTTGTTCACTTTGAAATTTGGGACGTTTTGGTAGACATATTGTCTATCCATTGTCCAAATTTGGTAGTTCTAGTCCCAAGTGACCTTGAACAAGTAGGTCAAGGCGATCCATAATGTGTAACATTCTAGTTTTAGCCATGATACATGTATCCTATAAAATTGGTAAGACTAGCTGCATTCTTTGCTGAAATAATGAATTTATAAAGTTTGAACACATTTTGACTGATAATTTCTGTACAACTACAAGTTGCACCAATAGTATCAACCTTGACGGATATTTTGACCTTCCCCATAATCCCAACACATTTCATGACAATCCACCACGAATAAGATACTACAGCGTTCACACAATTTTCACATCACGACCCATATATTACATTATACTGTGAATATATTTATTTTCACGGTTTTTGCATTTTGGACCTTTCACTGAGACTTTAAATTCACTATTTTAGTTTTACTTCCAATCAATGCCATGTTAAAAACTTTTTTCACTGTGTTCTCAATGTCACGATTTTTAAGCATCAGCGAAATAAGTGAAAATTAGAACACAGGAAAATTAAGTGAATTCACAGTACTGTAGGTGGCACCACCAATATCGAACTTGACCTGGATTTTCATACACCTGTAAGTCCTGGAAGTTACACTAGGTTAACTTGAAAACTGTGGACAGTATCGGGTTAACAAGCAAAAGTTTACAGACGGATGGACGGACATACATAAGTGGTCACGTAAGCTCTGCAACCTTAGATCAGCAGAGCTGAAACAGATGCAGCTATGAAAAGTCCCTGATGCATTTTTGTAGATACATGTATTGAGATCATAATAGCACAAATCTGACCATTTTATCTTGAATATTTTTCAAGAAATATCCAAAATTTCACAAAAACACATTTTACTTAAAATGCTTGTGTTTATATGACAAATTTTCATGTAGGATTCCGTCTTTATTGCAGACTTGTGGTCAATTAAATATACAGGTTTATTGTATAGGAATAAATATCTAAATGTGATATTTGGCCCAGAAGTGAAGTCACTTTACCAGGTTGAACATTACCTTAAAGTAAAGTGATGTGAACCAGCCTCAATTTGATGATGATGATGATGATGATGATGATGATGATGATGATGATGATGATGATGATGATGATGATGATGATGATGATGATGATGATGATGATGATGATGATGATGATGATCCCATTTGACAGTCATCTGGGATCACTTCCACTGTTAGCTAATTGCTGACTTTCACTAGTTAGAACTAAAGTTACAAATAGCTAAATAATTAACCCTTTCTTCAGAATAAGACTGAGTCAATAGTATTGATCCTTCCACAAGGAAAGCTACTGACCTAGCTGGGACATACTATCTTGACAGGTCTAATTGCAATTTTCAGCAAAAATATTTCTATGGACATCAAATCTAAGAAAACCATTACATCAGACAGCAATTTACATCTGGATTTTTAGTGTGAAAGTGTCAATTTGAACTATTAAAGGCCATGTTTGAACTTTGAGTGTTTCATAAATTTTTCTTACATCTCAATTTTGATACATATGTGTCCATGCATGCATACTGAAAGTTGTATTCTCAATAACACAGTGTCAGATAATAAAATCCTAAGTGACACTGTTGTATTCATAATTACTGATAATTGGGAAAGCAATACACACAATCTTTCTATTAAGTCCCCCCAGCTTGCAGACTTGAGACAAAACTGACAAGCTAAACTTTGATAAAAAAAAAAAGTTATGTCTCATTAGATATACATACAGTTGTATTTTCTGCAAAGAAGGGCCCATGGCCTGTCAAAAAATTAAAACAAAACAAAACAAAAAACAAAAAAAAACCTGATAAAGAGAAGACAACTGCACATCTTTTTATTGTACAGCATGGGTGTGTGTGTTTCACATTGTCTGCAGGTCTATCTATGCAATGCCCTATGCCTTGCAGCACTGATGCATATACACAGATGGGAGAAAATGAGGTCGCAACAGGTCATATTTGACCCTGCTACATGACTAGATACAGTATCAACCAGTCATACTTTGAACAAATGCTACAGACCCAACAAAGAAACTAAAACTGTAGAAACTTCACACTATGGCTGGGGAATGTTTTCATGGATCCTGTCCACATGATTCACAGTCATCATCATTCTCTTTATTGTTTGATGCAAACAACTTCACCCCTCGAACTAATTATTTCACAGCTACTGGTCAATTAATAAGCAATGAATACCAATAACATGACTGCTCTATTTTAAGGTCATACTAATGTGTGTCCAAGGTCAACTATAACAGCAAGCTTTTGTGACATCAGACAAGCAAAATGTCAACACATCCAAAATTGACTGCAGATTCAAGAGGGAAACTAGAAAAGAAGATTTGCTTTATTGAAGCAAATCTGTCTGTGTACCTTCAAAAGTAGTATATTATAAAATGCTACAGCTTTTGTCCTTTGGTACTTCACATTCCATGGCTTATGGCTAGATGAAAATTTCAAAGTGCAAATAACCTTGACCTTTAGAGGTCACATGTAAATTACAAAAATGTGCAGTGTTAGAAATACCTAAAATTTAAGCTGGCCATGACTGAAATTGGATGAAAATTGACCAAATTATGGCTAAAAGAAAATTCAAAGGCCCAAATAACCTTGACTTTTGACCTATAGAGGTCACATCTAAATTACAAAAATGTATAGTGTTACAATATCTACAATTTAAGCCCACCTTAAACCAAATCAGAGGAAAATTGCCCAAGTTATGGCTTGTTGAAAATTCCAAAGGGCCAAATGACTTTGACCTTTACAGGTTACATTTTACAAAAATGTGCAGTGTTGCAATACCTACAATTTTGTGTCCAACATAATTACAATTAGATAAAAATTTAAAAGTCCAAATGACCCTGACCTTTGACATTTAGAGGTCCCATGTAAATTACAAAAATGAACTATGTTACACTATCCCTTTCCTAAGCCTGATATGAACCAAATCAGATGAAAATTAATCAAGTTATGGCTAAATGAAAATTTCCAAGGTCCAACTAACCTTGACCTTTCACTTTGGAGGTCACACGTAAATTACAAAAATGTGCAGTGTTGCAGTTCTTGCACTTTGGGTCTAACATGGTTAAAGTTGGATGTAAATTGACAGAGTTACGGCTGGATACAAAATTCAATGATCCAAATGACCTTGACCTTGAGAGGTCACATGTGAAATACAAAATGTGCTGTGCAACAATATCTACAATTTGAGCCCAACATGATCAAAATTGGATAAAAATTTACTGAGTTAATGCTAGAGGAAATTTTTAAATGGCAAAATGACCTTGACTTTTGACCTTTAGGTCACATCTAAATTACAAAATTGTGCAGTGTGAAAATATCTACAATTTGTGGCCAACATGATTAAAATTGGATGAAAATTGACCAAATGATGGCTAGATGAAAATATCAAGGTCCAAATAACCTTGACCTTGACCTTCAGCGGTTACCTGTAAATCATAAAAAGATGCAATGTTGTAATACCTACAACTTAGGTCCAACATGGTTAAAATTGGATGAAAATTGATAGTTATGGCTGGATCAAAATTTCAAAACCCAAACGACCTTGACTTCTTTTGACCCGGAGAGGTCCCATATAAATTACAAAAATGTGCAGTGTTACAATATCTACAATTTGAGCCCAACATTATCATAATTGGATAATAATTGACCAAGTTATGGCTAGAAGAAAATTTCAAATGACAAAATGACCTTGACCTTTGACCTTAAGAGGGCACATGTAAATAACAAAAATGTGCACTGTCACAAACATACGAATTGATGTTGGATTGGTTACCGGTACCTATAATAGTTTTGGAGATATTCAAGATTTACATTTTCAAATGGCCCAAATTTGCATAATTCCCAAAGCATTGAACCTCTTTACAAAAACTCAAGACTTCATGTATGGAGGTATATTGATGCCAAGTTTGGAGTTTTTATGTGAGAGAGAGAGAGAGAGAGAGAGAGAGAGAGAGAGAGAGAGAGAGAGAGAGAGAGAGAGAGAGAGAGAGAGAGAGAGAGAGAGAGAGAGAGAGAGAGAGAGAGAGAGAGAGAGAGAGAGAGAGAGAGAGAGAGAGAGAGAGAGAGAGAGAGAGAGAGAGAGAGAGAGAGAGAGAGAGAGAGAGAGAGAGAGAGAGAGAGAGAGAGATTCCTAGAAAAACAATGTCTGTGTTGACACACAGACTTAAATACATGTAGCTGCAGTTTTAATGTGTATATTTTGAGGTATAAATGGTAAAGAGTAAGATTCCCATATAGCGTGGTTGCAGCTTACCTTGCCGAGCAATGCAATGCTAGCCTAAGTTCACTTCATGACAAATCTCAATATTGAATCTTCATCTTCAATCTAGGTAAATTTATCGTGCGAAAAATCAGGGACAGGAGTGGAATATGGCTTACAACCCTAATTTTATCAGGCTTTTATGTATAGTTTGACATCTTGTTCTTTTTTTTCTCTAATTTTTTGTTTGATGTCTTTGTCTGGGGATACAACATGATAGTTTGCCTGCTGAGCAGACCTCCAGGCCTATTCTTCTTTAACTGTCACACCTTGACATTAGTGAAGATATTATCACTGATGGGCACAAGAGGCAGCTTGCTACACCTGCTGATAGGCTTTTGTCTGACATTCCATGCATTTGTGCAAAGAATGCCAGCATAATTTAAGTACAAGATCTGTCTTGATTTCTTCACAGAAAGAGTTTAAACTTTTACCAATTTTATCAACCTGATGTTGTATATGGGCACAAAAGTTTCCCCAATTATAAATCTAACTGGAGTGGTACCTAGTCATCAGAGACCATCCTTACTGCAACACAAGAGGGCTGTGTGAACAGCCCGTCCTTAGCTGACCGTGACATTCAACCCATCATAAGTCCCACTCTAGTCTTAGGGATCAGGATCTTGGAGAGGAACTAAAAAGTGTGAGTTTCCATTGTAATCCCCATTGATTTATATACTAATCAATAGGAATGCATGCATTAACTGACAGGTACCCACATTGAAAATTCATTTAAAATCAGGGCTCCCAGAGTATCACCACCTAGTGAACAACTGTGATTATTTCTCCCACAAGCTACATTTCCATCAAGTTTCAGAACAATATGAGTGACAGTTTTGTAGAAGTTAAAAGTGGAGCAAGCGCAAAAATAAGTAAAAAAAAAAAAGTGCACCACCACCTGTTGAACAAATTAAGGTCTGAGGGTCATCAGATGTGTCCCAATGCAATTTGAAAGTGCTCAAAGAATTAGCTGAGCAGTTTTGGAGGATAGTTTTAAAGATTTAGCCAAGAAAAATCACAAAAAAGAAAAAATCCATGAATTATGATAATTTGAACAAACTTAGTGAAGACCCACCCAAGGTATATTCATTGTTTGAAGTTAATCTGGCAAATGGTTTTGGAGAAGTTGAAAGAAAATGTGAATGGTGGACAGACAGACGGACAGATGATACACCATACCATAACCTCAGCTGAGATAAAAGTGGTCTTAAAGGAGGTGGTCTTTCATGACAGGTACATTTACATGGGAAGTATAGGGGGATCTGTATAACAGTCTCTGATGAGAGGATGATCTCTCATTGACAGGGACATCTTATATAATAGGGACTACTTTACAACAAGGAAAACCTGACCTGTTGAGCCATCAAAACACTGGGCACATCAAGGGAGCTCTATTTTCATATATTTCCACACATTAAATCTACAGACAGCTCTCTGCATAAACCTACAGGTCTGTGATCTGCCAGCAGACAATTCATACTGCATGCAAAGAGAATCCATTGAGCACAGCAAATCTTTTACACCAATACCTGATGTTCTCCAGTGGAGTAAGCCACAACATGGTGCTTTTATTACACCATCAAACACCTTACATTACATTTATAAAATGTCTGCAATTTCCCTACAAAATAGGCATTGAGTACATGTGCTGACAATTTCTAATTGCCTTGAAAAAAATTATCCACCTGAACTAAGCTGGACTTTGCTACATGTCAAACCACTTATGGAACTATTGTTTGGAAACTTTAATCAGAAGCATTGGCGACAAGCTATTGCATCAATGGTAACAGAAACAGTGAACTTTAACACAGACATGCGAATAAAAGTGGTAGGTAAGAGGCTTTGTTGTAAGGGTCACTTCCGTCTCAACCAAGTCATGTGTAACAGGCTGAAGTTCTCAGCATGATATGCATGATATAGCCCACACTTCCCAATAGCACTGAAAACAGTTTTATTACTAAACTTAGATCTGGCTGTTAACTCAAAACCATCAAATCTTTTTTCTTGACAAAGTTATACTGATTTTCAGTTAAAAGGAAGTACATGTACATTTTTACCTTTTTTCAAAGAGGCAAAAACTGTGTGTGGTATTTTCTAATATTTACATTAGTCCTCTGCTCAGCAATGATCATGTTGCTTTTCCACTGCCATACATTACCATGGTATCTATACACTCAGGAATAGATAAAAAGGTTCCACGTTTTGACCACAAGATGTCACTTCAGATCCTGTTAGTTATATGTTAATATTTATATGTATTTATATTTGGTGTTTCTTTTGTATTAGAAGAAAAGGAAATGTTTGGACATTCATTTTTCCATGAATTTAGTTGATGACATGTCCACGTCCAATGATAGCAACCTTCTAGCAGTACAGTGCAGACAGAAAAGTCACGACTAGTTTGGTTTCTGCTGGTAGGCCTAAAATCTGTGCCCTACTAATGCCTCTCCCCCCCCCCCCCCATTGGTCAAATTATTTGCATCACAAGAATAATAAGATAAACCATTACGACATAAATATTAAGGTAGCCTATCCTGTTTCTTGAATGTAAAAGTAAGAATTGAACGTCCTTTGTATTCATCATTGTTTGATTCCAACTTGTTGACAGGCATTTTTATATGACGTCGCTAATGCGATGTCATTAAATTACCTGTCATGAAGTTACAATCAACCGCTGATGAATGATCAAACATTCAATTCCTGATACAATGTGCAGACCTGTAACGCTGTGGTCAGCACTAAGCTTTCTGGCTACTTGCCCCAACTTAATTATCTTTCCTTTGCACTTTGGGGCAACCAGTGGGTTGAATTTCTGTGCAGAAATTTTTTGGTGTCTCGGACTGAAATTTTGGTTGCCCTGGGCAACAGGACCTAGCTGCCTGAATGTTGGACCCTGAAATGTATCCTGTTATCTGTCCCGAAAACTTTTTTTATGTATGCTTGAAATATGCACATATGTTCACGAATAATTACATAAACCTGTATAAATCTACAGGTTTAATACACATCCTGGTCCATTAACATCCCTACATGTACAAATGGCCTCGCTTACTGAAAAATATAAAATCTTAGTGAACAATTACTTAACAAGTATTGCATAGTACATAGTCCCCCGGCAGAGAATTATAGCAAGGTTGACTGTACTAGTATAGAATTTGTTTACAGCCCAGACAACCTAAAACTTTAAGGGGGAGTCAAAGGTCAAGGTCAAAGGTTACAGTGACCCAATTTTGGTGCACAACACACCCCTATCATATGAAGTGGCCACACACCAAATTTGGTAGCTGTAGGTGTTATACATGTAGTACAGTGTACAGGAAATATAGCCCAAACAAGCTGAATCTTTATGGGCTCACGGTCAAGGCCACAGTGACCCAATTTTGGTGCACAACACACCCCTACAACATACAGTATCCACTCACCAAATTTGGTTGGTGTGGGTATTTTGGTATAAAATATGGCCTCGACAAGCTTTGCCGGATAGACAGATATTGAAGGACAGATGGAAGGACATGGCGCAAACCTATAGTCTCCAATAGGGGACTAATTATCATTTGAAACACCAGATTCATTCACCAATACCTAACACTAGATGGTCTCAAAAATGCCTTGTGAATGGAAAAGAATACATTGTTTGTCCCCTGTTTTGATTATTAGTTCAGAAGCTCAAATTTCTAGAATCAACCATGTTGTTTAAAGGAAGCAGAGACATTATAAAGCATACCGTTAGTGCCGATGGTGACTCAGTCACATACTGATCACCAATCAAAGCATAGACAAGCTGTATGAATTGCAGAAATAAAATTTCAAGTATTTCATGCCAAGAAAGGACACACAGAATGTTGATCCAAATTACTACATTCCTAGCTTATTGTGTATTGTCTGATGAACAGGAGTTTTGTGTCTTTTATTTAGGTCATGTTCATGTTCAATGTCCTCATATGACACTGCAGTTATCCCCCCTTCCCCAATCTGTTTGCACCTCCACACCCCCAAAATGTATTTTTGGTGCATCCACAGGTATGCATGGCTTGGTAAATGTGCTTTTATAAAGCGATTCACCATTTACAAAGAATATTATACAAGTGTGCAATGTGGGGTGGCATTGAAATGGAAATAGCCCTGTCGTGACTCCAGAGGCCAAGCTTCAGTAACATTCCATTATGTGCCTTTCATTGTGCACAAACTAATTTGGTTCTCTGTACTAATTGCTGTGCAGGCCAGTTTCAAATGCAGATGATAAAATGTTGCTGAAAATGACAATTTCTGGCACAAAAATGATGAGGAAACCGAGCTAGAGCTGTGGGCCTTTCTTGGTGACAAGACAAGTGCAAACAGGCTTTCATGTCCAATAGCCCTTTCACAGGCTCAAATTTCTCCCCTTCTGAGGCTTTTTTCCCCATGTCCCATAACCATGAGAGAAAGTTTTCAGTCCATTCATGAATGAGACTGACTGAAAAATGACTTGACTCTGTCATAAAAGAGGGGAAAAATACCTTGCTGTGACTTTGTTGGTGTCAAGACTGAATGCCAGCTTTCAAGTATACATGCATACTGATTGTATGTGTAGCTCTCTGGTCATGACAACACAACTGATGCATGAAGATACATAAATTACCTGCACTCACCATAAACATGGACACTGACATCTATCTTTTACTTGAAGCATGGAAAGATTGAGCGCACTTTCATTTAACAGCAAACTAAGTATCAGAAACTTTCTGGGAAGTTATTGTGACAGTGCATTGGCCATGGAAATATTATCATGCTACATGTGTTTTAGTTGAAAAAAGGATTTTAAGCATTTTTACCTCAGTCATAGATGCGATATGAAGTGTTGATACATCTGTGTGAAAAATTTTAATATGATTCCTGTAACAATGAATAGGATTTTGGTGTGCAAAACCATTTTCCAATGAACTTCCAATCAACAGCAAAAAGGAGCATGGTTCTCAGAGACAATGGTCACTAATATTCATTGCTACACCTTAGAATGGTGTTCCTGCATGAGAAATACAAATTACATTCACTGTACATTTTGTATTTAATTGACATCATGGACTGAAAGGACTATCCTGAAGCTCAAAAGACAAAAGATTTGAACTTGCAAATTGTTATCACTTACAGCAGGTTTCAATGTTTACGTGGCAGCATTTTGGTACCCCTGTCTCCTTTAGCACACCTTCTTGGTACCCCTGTCCCCTTTAACACCCCTTTTGCTACTGTTGTCCCTTTTGGCAACCCTTTTGGTATCCTTGTCCCCTTTAGCAACCCTTTTTGGTACCACTATCCTGTTTAGCATCCCCTTTCTGGTACCCCTCTCCCTTTGGCACCAGTTTTTGGCACCCCTGTTCCTTTTGACACCCTCTTTTGCAACCACTGTCCCTTTTAGCACCGCTGTTTGGTGCCCCTGTCCCCTTTAGCACCCCTATCTGGTAATACTGTCCCCTTTGGCACCCCTTTTTGGTATTCTGGTTCCTTTTAGCATCCTGTTACGTCCCCTGTCCCCTCCCCACTCTTACAACTCAAAGGATGCTAAATACTCTACATTACCATCAAGTATGCAAAACAACATTATGTACACTGAAAACACAGATATGAATCTCAGGCCCATTCTAAAAATTTCTTAAGACTTATGGATGTTTAATATATATATATATATATATATATATATATATATATATATATATATATATATATATATATATATATATATATATATATATATATATATATATATATAACTGGTACCAGAGACTTGTATTAGTTCAGTGTTTCTGTGGCAGGTAAAAATTTCACCCAAAATGGTTTTACTGTTTCAATTTTGGACGTGTCTGCAACAGTAAAGTTTGACACAAGCAGTAGCAGATGAGTTGCAGCAGACATGGAGTGTTAAGCAACAGATGCACTCTGTGGTGTGTATGTGTTGGACATGCTGTATGGCACACATAACTCAGACTTCACACACGTCATGTTGCCTGATCCATCACAAGGAAAATACACAAAAAATTACCATCAGGTATGAAGGTTCAGTATTGATACTTCATGATCTTCATATATCATCAATTAACCTAACCTTGAATTAACCCTGTAATATATTGTTAGTATCAGATGGGGGGAGGGGGGATTTACATGCTAGAATTCTTTCAAAATATGTTTCATTACATAGACAGAGACAAAGACAGACTTTTACATAATTATTGTCTGTTTTTCCTTCTTAACCTGTTAACCAGGAAACACAAAGCTGACAGAGAAGAAATAACATAGACTTATCAGATATGCCATCGGCAATATTCATATCTATAAGTATCACACAACCATACATCTAGATTGGCAGACACACAGTTGTTCATTTTGTTTGAGGTTTTTACTTGCCCAATGCTGATTTTGCTTTGATCTTAAAGTTGACATCTATAAACTTTATATGTAAATAAAATTATCATCAAACTATTAAATTCTCATATATATGTGCAAATATATGAAATGTGACATATTACTTTGGCCCTCCCCAGACATGAATAAGAGCTACCTGGTACAACTTCTGTTCTTTTCTATGACCTCCCTTGAGTTGTAGTGTCTCATGAAGGACAATTATTTATTTTATTTGTCATAAAAATTGCACCCAACTGCTGGAAGTCAACTCTGCAATTTCAGTTTCATGCATTCCTCCACATGTACATTTAAAACAAGGCATCCACAAACATGAAAGGCATCATTTTGTTCATATAAATCGTCCAAACTTTCAAACAATGACAACAGAATTGTTATGGCATCATTCTTCCATCATGGGCTGATTGTCTTGGAACAAAACAAACTCATAACAGGAAAAATAACCTGGGGCAAAGTTAGTGCTACTTAAATGGACACTGCACATCCCAAGACAGCTACATGCTCTTTACACTTAATCATCAAACAGACATCTTGCCAAAGAGACTTGCCAAAATACTTAGCTTTCACAAAAGGACATAATCATCAGCATGATCAAAGCATCAAAGGAACCTGAAACTTTATTCCAGTGTTAAGGAAAAATATTGAATCAAGATTAGTTATCCACAAGGCCACCCACAGAGTTGAATACATGATGATATATGAGCTGGCAAAGGAGGGGATACTGTAAAACATAACCACTGAGAGCACTGCCCCCCCCACCCACCCACCCACCAAAAAAAAAAAAAGAAAGAAACAAAATGGTCACTTAAAACAAGTTGTCTTTAATATGCAGATTTTAATGCAAATTTGTCATAGTATAAAAGGTTGCTCAAAAGTTTAGTATAATATTCTAATTTTTGTAAAACTTGAATAAAATACTGGAAGCCTTTCACTGTCCAATGATGTTCATTACAGCCTGAGTACAGACACTTAGGTGAACGGCAACGCTCTTGTGACAGTGGAGAACAAATTTCATGCCAACCTTTGTTTACCATCATTCCACATAGAAAGCATGAGTACACATTTCTTGTGAGTGTTTTGACACCATTACAGGAACGAAAATATCCAGCACAAAATCAGGGACTCAGGCCAATCCAACAATGTATCAATAATTAAGTTTCTAATTCACAACTTTCTTCCCCCACATACCATCATGAGCAGTTCTAAGAGTTCAAAGACTGAAGGTTCAGGTTGTGTGGGTCCAAGGGTTAAGCATATTGCTGGGGTAGCACTTGGAAGGCATTTACCTGACTTTCACCCAAGACCAAGTATTAATACACCCTGACTGTTCACGTTTCACTTGTTCTACAGTCAGGGATTAGTTCGCCTACGTCATGTGATGTCAAAAGCTATCAGCTGTTGCCTTGTACCCTTGGATTAATTCTGCTGGCACCGTATTGGTGTCAGAGAGCATAAGCCAGCCTGCATACGCTCACATCATAATGCATGGTGGTCATTCTGATTTCTATTTAACACAAGTATGTTCACAAAGTGAAGTGAACTTGGCAAACCAACATAATTGTCTGGATGGCTCCCCCGAGGTGCTCACGAATGGTTAACCCTAAATTCTCCCTGTGACCAGGGCTCAGTGAACAGCTTTCCTAGCTATTGGCTAGTGCCAAGTACCCAGCCTATGCCCAAGTGAGCTCTTAAATTAGATCAACTGCTAGTTGGGGCCACTGAAAAGGTGTAAAGGGATAACTTTTGCCCCAAACACCGTGATTCAATACAGAAACTGTTAACACCTGCCAGAGAATATTTGAACAAATTTAACACCGATTTCCCTTTCGTCCCTTTGTTTAGACAAGAAAAAGAAAATAAATAAACAAAAAACTCAAGCATCTGAACTTAGACCCATGTCACCTTCATGATCATGTGAACTTCCATAAGTACATAATAAAAGCTCCTTTGCATTTTTTTGTGGTAAGAACACTGCTGATTCAATGTGAAGTGTACTCTATGAAAAGTAACCTGTGGGTGCTTACATAAGACACACTTATTTGAATATAAAAATGTTTGAACATTTGTTATTACCAGTGGAAAGCATAGGCTTAAGGGAGTTTCTTACCATGTTTGTGTCGACTAAGGATATATTAACATTTCATAGGATATCAGCTTAAGTGGCCAAGTTTTCCTGTCTTACAAATACAAAAATAAAGTTATTTTTTACATAAAAATAAACAAGGTAATTAAGATTTAATATTTGGAGCACAACTAAGTTATCATTCCTACCAAATCTGTACTACACTTTATACATGTAATTACATAGAACATTTACTGAACACACATGAGGTCACAGCCTGTCATGTTTGAAACATAACAGTGTATCAGTGGTCCCATATGAATGGTATTTGACAACATATCAAATATGAATTAACACAAACTTGCACACTAACTCATTGTCGTGTATGTTTTTATTATAAGTGTATCCTGGTACATGGTACCAGTTACATGAACAGTGGTCTCTCCTGTGACAAATTCCCAAAGGCCCAAAAGGGTTTCTAAACACAGGTGGTCTCTCTATATAGCCCTTCTTGAAGATAGGAACAACCAAGTAGGGGCCTACAAGTCGTCCATAGATGAGTGCTATAATGTACAATGCCAAGACATATGTAAACCCGTCTGGCTAATCAGTTTGGCCCAACGGCCTTGAAACTTACCCGGATGCCAAATTTGCTCAAAATCACAAAGGGATCTCTTTTAGCTATCTTGCTGAAGAGAAATTAAAAAGAAAAGAACAAATGGATGTGTCGAAATCTCAGAAAATCAATAAATGCATCTGCTCTGCTGGATGTTACAGAGAAAGCTTATATAAAAACTCTGTAGTGCTCACCTTATGGCCTGCATGAGACAGCAGGATAATAATATCACAGCAAGAAGTTTTACAGATGTCACTCAACCATTAAAATGAGAAAATTAATTGACTATAGGTCTTTCAGAAATGCAATTTTACCTGATCTGTCAATGTCAAAAGGCAACAGATCTGTGAGCTTGGATCTTTTTAAGCAACATGTAACAGAAAGGGATATATATAACCTTGGCTTATTCTTCAGGCAGGAAAGCAAGGGTGAAGTTTGGTCTTATTCACTCTTCTTTCTTTCTCATCCTACTTGTTGTTTTACTTTACTGATGCGTTTTGTAACATTTCTGACAAACAAGAGGGCTGTGTGAAAAGCCCATGCTCACACTAGTGGCACTGTGACCTTGAGAATGAGGTGAAGGTCATCCATGTAGTGTGCAAGTCTGGCGCTAAAAAAGGACCACCACCAGGAACATCAAGGTCACAGCTCAAAAGGTTCTCAAGTTACCAGGTGAACAAAAAAATTCAGGAAAGTGACCCTGTGACCACAGAAATAAGGTCAAGGTCATTTATGTACTGGGTCATACTGGCCCACATACATGACCACCACCATGTGCTATAATGAAGGCATAGATTTAGTTATGATGCTAACAGTAAAATTCATGTAAGTAGATCTGTGACCTTGAGAATGAGGTCAAGGTCACTGATGTACCGAATAAGTCTTGCCCTTATAACCTGTAGTGTCCCTATACAATTTTGAAGCAATTTACCAAGTGCTTTTGGTGAAGATTTTATTTCAAAAAATGAAGAAAATTGATAAAAAAAATCCAAAAATCACTGGAGTGTAACCACTTGAACAAAGTTGGTAGAGACTCATCCAAGACACATCCACACCAAGTTTGAAGTGAATCTGGCTCACCATTTTGGAGAAGCTGCAAATGTGAATTGCCATTGCATCCACATTGATGCTAAAAAATAAACAAATAAATTCATAGAAAACAAAGAATTCACTAGGCTGTAACCTATTGAACATACTTGGTGGAGACCCACCAAAGATAACTCCCCACCAAATTTGAAGTGACTCTGGCTAACGGTTTTTGGAGAAGTTGACCGATAAGTACCCAAATTGAAAAATTTGTTAAAAATTTGGGATTCACAGCAATGCTACCTAGAGGACAGCTTTGTGTGCACCTTCCACAAGGCACTTTAACACCAAGTTTCAGCTTAATCTGAATGACCGTTTTGGAGAAGAAGTAAAAAAATTATGAATCAACTGCACAGAACTTCATTAAAAAATATAGAAAAACTTGCAGAAAATAAATAAATAAAAAAACTCAAGCATCTGAACTTAGACCCATGACACCATCATGATCATTAGTTGGTCCAGTAGTTTCAGAGTTTCAAAGAGAGTTTTAACTTGGTACAGACTCAGAGAACAGTTATTTTTTGTGAAGTCAAAAATGTGAAATTGTTTAAGGACCATGAGTGAAATATATATATCCAACATTATTGGATTGTGACCATTTGAAGATACTTGGTAGAGGTCCATCCAAACTACAGTGCCATAATTTTCAAGAGGAAGAGGTGAACAGTTTTGCAGATATAAAAATATAATCTTGTGAACCAACAGATCACAGACCACCACCTACAAAATTGAACTAAAAAGAGTCGCCAACCACCACCTGTAGTTATCCGTCCAATATCTGCATTTTCCTTGGTTACAACACCATACAGACAGATGTATCTCCCTTTCTGGCCTGGGCTCTTCCAGATCTGTGTTGACATAAGCTTCTGTCAGCCCATGATTAATGACCATTTGATTAGTACTATTGCATTGGCCATGTATATGAAAGGTGTTGCAAATCAAATGCTACTTGGGAAGCCTTATTCAGCATTCTGATTGACAAGGTCATGTTTGGTTCAACAGCCATGTGATGCATTTATTTCCCAAATCCACCTTTTTTCACACTCAGTACACAAACACCTTCAGTTTCATTGCTGCACTGTGTCCATCAAAGACACACAAGAAGCTTTATACAAGATGCATAACAGTTACACTGTGAGACATATAAATGAGTGTCATATGTCTTAAATGATCAATGCATGGTGGGTATACCATGATTTATACAGTTTACCCTGTTTAAGCACTCAAGCTACAAATGCCCATATCAGATCAAATTCAGAGTTATACTTTGTATCCTTTGCTTTGACATTGCAACAGTTGGTATAGTACTGTGTTGAAATCATCTGCTCTTGTTTTTCTGTGAATTGTTGGAAAGATCAAACATAATTTCTTAATTATCTATTTAATATTATTTCTCTGAACCAAGCAATGAAAACCTATTGAACATAATAGATCATTTTGCTCCAAATGTTATACACAGATATTTTGTATTCATATTGAATATCTGCATTTATAAGCAAAACTTCACTTATTTGGCTAATTCATCACTTGCTACATTCATATTTATTCATTATTATGTGGGTTGTCTTTGCTGAATATTTAGCTTAGACAAGGAGTCGCTACACAGAGAGGCATGTACGGGTACAGGCTCCGATACATGTTCTGAGTAGTTACCCGCTGAAGACCCTAAAATTTATTTGGGCTAATACAGCCTATGTCAAAATTGTACAGAAGAACAGTACTTCCATGTGTATATAGGTTAGACAGTGACAAGTTAGCTCATGGAGCGTAGAGAGTTCAGACTACGGAATAGGGTAATGACTACCAGGAAGTGGTTCTGGACGAAAAGACACAAATAAAATACTCCAGAAGCATCCTGCACTTTCCTCAGTATGTGCCACATTAAGAAATACAAGCCTTCAAATGATCAACTGTCAAGATAACATAAAATTTCAGTATTTACAAAAGAAAACTTACTGAGAAACTGGTACACCTGGGTCGCTGTGAGACCATGCATGCCTTTACTCTCTGTTACACAATAGTATGAAAATAAAAACATGTATAAAATTGGAAATTTCCAAGTATTAAGGTAGCATTGAATATCTTGAAATCTCAAAGTAAAATATGTAATGTGCACCCAAATATTTTCACCAAGTGCTCAGTTATTTTACCATATCTGCACAGAGGGCATTACTATGATTTTTGTTATCCCTCTCAACAATGGAACTACATCATCTCACTTGATGGCATTCTGGCTTTGAAGCTAGCTGAATACTAAGCTCCCTGAGTGAGCTTACTTTCACTATAAAGAGGTCATGTACATGTTAACCCTTTCCCCCTTGAATTAAGACTAAGTCAGCAGCTTTCCTTGTCATCAGTTGGGCACTAAGTGCACTAAGCAACCTGGGGCAAGCAATCTTGATAAGTATCGTTTACAATTCTCAGTCACCTTGTTTTTCATTACTGTTGAAACTAGATGTAATTGTGCTTGTACCACTGAGGGGACCACTGTATACAAACATGGGACAGTTTAGGGCAGCAACTATTGCTGTATGCTAGAAGTTTACCCCTCTAATAAGGTCACATTGCCAGTGCATTTGGGTCAAGCATCAAGAAGCAAATAAGTGGCTGTGTGTCCTTGAGAAATGGGTCAAGGTCACTCATGTACAATCTACAACCCATAAATGAAAAAGTTAATAAATTATTGAGCGGACACCAAATTTCACAGAAGTGGCTGTGTGACATTGGAAATTGGGTTAAGGTCACGCATGTTCGAACTTCACCATGGCCTGATAGAAAACTATGATGATGTACAATATGAAATCCCTATAGCTTGAACACATTTCAAGTTATCATGCCGACACCAAATTCACTAATGTGGCTCTGTGACCTTGGGATTTTTGTCAAGGCCACCCATCTTTGAACTTAACCCAGCCTTTACAGAGGACTGTAATCTTGTGCAATATAAAAGCCTTAACTCAAAAGCTTCTCAAGTTATCATGCAGACACCAAATTAATTAATGTGGCTCTGTAACTTGGACATTGGGTCAAGGTCATCCATCTTTGATTTAGCTCTTATAGAGGACAATAACTGTGCAATATGAAAGCCCTAGCTCAAAAAATTCTCAAGTTATCATGAGGACACCAAATTCACTAATGTGTCTGTGACCTTGGGAATTGGGTCAAGGTCACCCATTTTAGAACTTAAGGTCATCTTATTAAGGACTAAAATCCTGTGCAATATGAAAGTCCTAGCTCAAAAACTTCTCAAGTTATCATGCTGAAATGATCCAGATGGACGGATTGACCTGCAATCACTACAGGGACTCGCCTTCAGTGGTCCCCAAATTAGTTAAAAAACACTGAGGTAGATGACAGTTGACCAAAGGCTTGTTTTGGCTGGCTTAACCCTTTCCCCCTCAAACCAGCCAAAACCGTCTGGTGGTCAAATGTCGTCTGCTTCAGTGTTTTCAACTAATTTCAACGGTTATGAAAAACAATTTGACTGAGAAATGTACATGAGACTTATCAAGATCACATGCCCCAGGTCAACAGCTTTCCTTGGCATGGGTTGGGCACTTAGTGCTCAACCCATGCCAAGGAAAGCTGTTGACTCAGTCTTAATTCAAGGGGGAAAGGGTTAAGGGGAAAAGGGTCATTATGTGCAAAAATGTAAAATATCTGATAATTTTGATGAGATGCAATCATCTGATGATCATATGTGACAGAATTTTCAAAAATAGCATTTGGAGAATGGATTACCCTCGGCACCTACAAACTGTTTTTCCTCAATTCTGCAATATTTTTCTTTTCTTTTTGAGACTTTGCAGTGGAACACTCTACATGCAACTTGTATATTGCTGTGTATGAAATGAAAGAGCAATTTTGGATTTGTTCTTGGGGTAGTTCTGATGACATATTATGATAACATTTGTACCCTTGTGTGCCACCCAAATGGCCTTCAAATAAATACTTCAGAAGTTTTATAACAAGTTTAAAAATAATAAGAGGAAGCTGGTTTTCAATAGGAATGTGGTACATTATAATGTGCATCTCTGATAAAATTTTGGTAAAGCTGCAATGGATCCTTGTCAAGATATTATGGTAACGTTGTCCCCTTGTGCACCACTCAGACAGCCTTGAAATAAGTACTTATAAAAACATTAAAAGTTTCATAAAAAGTATTAAAATAACCAGAGGAAGCTGCTTTTCCATTGTACCTGCATGGTCCATCATGAAGTTTTTCAAAAATTTGGTAAAGCTCTGGTCAATATTTTTTGAGATATTATGGTAAAGTTGTCCCCTTGTGCGAATACACATACTGTGTTTGCATTTACCAATAAGTGACCAAAAGTTTTATATTACCAACATGTAAGTCAAAATGTCTGGTCATTCAATGTCAAAATTAATTCTGCCAAAAGAAACCCCATATATACTTTCCTGTACAAGCTTAATTGTTATAGTGACCATGTGCCTAGGATCCCCTATTACCAAGATATAAGCCAACATGTCAGATTTTCTGAGTTAGCAGAAGCTTGAATTCTACAAATAATAGTGTATGGCATGCCATTTATGTGTTGTGGTCTTGAAAAATACAAGACACCATTGAAAAAAAGGGACAAAAATTTAAAAACAAAAAACAAAACAAAAACAAAAAAACAAACCCCCACCAACTCTTTCCTCTTCACATTATTGCATCTTGTACTATGCATACTCACAGCCTCTGCCTGTGTTGCCACAGCCAGAGTTATGGGAGCCCTAATAAGGGCTACAGTATCCCTTCCCTTCCTTTATTTACCTACTCTACATTCTGCCTGACTTAAAACCCAGTACAGCACATCTCCATTCCTGGCGCTTCACCAGGAGGCCTTCACTGAGCCTGCCCCTACATTACTTCCTGACCCTCCCCCCCCCCATCCTCCATGCTAAATTATCACTTTCTGCCATATTTAGTATCCTACATGCATCATACTTCTCTTTCCAACCCTCAAACAGTCTGTGTCTCAAGCCCTGATATTCTGAACAGCCAACACATACTTTCACACAATTTCTCTGATCCTTTCTTGAATAATTCATTCAGCATACCAACTGGTCCTTATTAAGGATTTCCCCACTTTCATCTGACCCACTGCTAATTCAACCTCCACTTTCCTTACCCCTTTTGTCAAAAATTAACATATCACCCTCATTTTCACAAACGTTCATCACTGACGATCAATAAGATCAATCGTCACTTCAAAAAAGCTCTGTGTCTCTTTTTAATGTGCTTTTTTATTAATCACTGCAAAACGCTTTCCATTTTTGTACCAATTTGTAATTCATTGCTGGGCCAATTGAAAATATAGTTTTCCCATGCTCAAAGCAACAGGTAGAAAGCTTTCCCATTATACTAATGCCTTCTAGGCCCATCACATCTAGTCTTTACCATGACCACCATGCTTGCCTGACATAAATATTAACCCTTCACTGGTTACAATACTACAGAGTCAACAGCTTTCCTTAGCTTGGGGTGCGTGGCCAGCCCATGCTGTGGAAAGCTGCTGACCTAGGTCCTGATAGCAACTGTCAGCTTCATGTCCAGTATTTTCTATTAACAACACACAACAGCAAAAACCTTAAAACAGAGGACAATCTATACCTGGTTGCTGTGAGCAATTTGAGCATGAAAAGATTTAAAGTAAACCTTGAAAGAGGGGATAACTTCTTACAAACTTGTCCTTTATAAGATTCAAAAGTCCACAAGATATACATGTAATAATGATCACAAGAAACGCTGAACACCGTGAGTTCAGGGGCTGCTCTTGGCATGATCTGATCATGTAGATAGTGTGCCTGGGGCATCTCTTGACTGAGGGCAGTCATCTCTTGATCACGTCTCCCTTGACCTTCCATTGACAACACTGACAACATTGTGTTCAGGAAAAATACTGATCATGTTGAGATGCAAAAGAGGGTTAAATGATAACTGATTGGGATATGAAATTACTGGTTCCCAGTAACAGGTTTAAACAGCAAAGTGTAAAAATTAAACTTTTATCTTTGTCCACTACAGTAAGTTTGGTTATTTTAAATTTTTCCTTTTTTTTTTGCTGAAAATAGTTAATTGTGCCTTACATCCTAACCAACCACCTCTATTTTTAAGTTTGTAATGAAAACTTCAGAAATTTTTGGTACAAGGAAAAAGGTTGACTGAATTCTCAGCAAGGTAGATGAGGTAAGGTTGTAAAGGAATGGTTTACCAATGTCAAAATAAATGCCTATTAGACTTTTTACACCTAATACTAGAGCATTTTGAACAACAGGGTTAAGCTGGTTCAACAGTCATGATATGGAGGTGTTTACATCCACTACATGTAGTTATGGAATTCGAATATCTCTGCAATAAACTCGACATATACATAAACACCACTTTCACTTTTCCACAGGAGGTTCCTGTATTAAAAAGAAGTCAGTAAGTGTAAGTCGAAAGCATATCATACATCATATTATGTGTATATGTGAATTGATCCATTATACCATCATATATAAATAAATCAATGTACAGATATTCAAAGCTAACCTCCTGAATACTTTTATCTTCAAGCTTCTGTCCACATTATGAGAAGCCTTTTGAAGTTGAACAATGTCTACAGATGAATAACCTGCATGGTGACAGAACATAAGGAGACAACCCTAAACATGCATGCGGGCAGTCCTATCAAATACTTGGCTAAACAGACAAAACATTCAACACATATTATCTGTACATGTGTATGATACCTTTCTGGTCCCTGTTCCAGTCTATGTTACACCTTTTTGGTCTGTCTTGCACCTTTTTGGTCTATGTTACAATTTACTGGTCTATGTTACACCATTCCTGTCTGGTCCACTTTTCTGTTCTATGAGGCAAATATTACAATTTATATTTTATTGGTCCGCAAGAAAAAAAAAAAAGGATATAAACATACAACAAACTTAACTGTCAAGGACACATGGGGTTAATTCTGTTGCTCACATGACTCAAAACAATCACAAGTTAACCCCTGCACAGTTAATGTAGCATGACATGTCCCATTTTTTTTCCTCCACTTTCCTGTACCGGTGTGTACACCTATGAAGATGCATGCAGGTCATAGTTCAAGGTCAGAGCAGAATCAGTCCACCTAACTACTTGAAGATTATGTATATGACATAATTGATCAATAAACCTGGATCAGAATGTTTATTTGCTGCTTCCCTTTTTATAATGAAATGGATTTTACTTACATGACAAGCTGCACTTAATGTTGATTTATAAAACACAGAAATCACATTGCACACACGTACACCACTGAGGAACTTACCATAGTGCAAGATGAAAGTCATTTCAACATATATACTAGTAGGCATGGAGGAAAATGTACCCCAATCTTAAGGACAGTCACCTGGAGATAAACCAAATATTTGGGTGGTTTAAATGTGTGAAATGGCAAGATTACTGTAGGCATGTGGAAATTAGTCAATGTGGATGAAAAAACTCCCAGGAAGTTTTCATATCTGGTTTAGTTTTTTTTTGAGATTGGGCCTTTAGAACCAAAGGGAGTCTCAAAATGTGTAAACAGCACTTTTAGCTTGTTAGAATTCAAAAATAAACATCCTGATAGACAAAATACTGGCACTTCTTTGGTTTAGCCACATGCAGGTGCACAAGCTCTATGCCAAAATGATTTAGTCTTTCAGTCGGTCTACAAGTCATTATATATCCACATTTACACAGCCATCTGACATTTCATGTTGCAGAACTAAATGTTTATTCCCACTTAAACTTTAATTGCCTAATGTGCTCGTGCATTTTACATACCTCCCATGTCTAGGTCCTGTAAAAAATATTTTATTAGGCATGTGTAGGTAATGCTTCATTACATCACTCACATGTCTTATCTTCAATCCATACTCAGCGGACTAGGGGCTTTTTTTATCATTTGTTAGGCACCATGACAAAACAATCTGAAATTTTATATCTCACTCTTTTGGTTATGATTAATATGAATGTGTGGAAAATTATTAGAATATTGCTGCCACTATTCGCAATGTTAAATTTAATAGTTCATTTACCTCTTCGCTGAGGACTGAATAACTGTAAAGTAGCATTAGATATTCATACATGCTATACTGCGTGCACCGTGCACTTGACCAAGTTGAGTGGTGAAGGTGGACCTATGCCTGTTCTAACATTTTGGTGACTTTCCACAACAAATTACGGGGTACATGGGAATAGAAATAGAACGTAGCTTCTGTGCAGGACGATAAAGTTTATCAGACATCCTCAGCGAAAACGTTTTGCCGAAGTAATCGCCTTCAGGGATTAGTAGCTTTGGCAAAATGTTTTCTCCTTGGATGTCTAATAAACTTTATTATTCTACACAGTAGCTACGTTCTATTATATTACTTCACAAACAACACATAAAATTGAAACTTCCATAAGATTTTAGATCTTTGCATCATGCATGCCATTGCAAAAGTCTACTTTTTCAATGTACCTTTGTTTTGAAATACTGTTCCATCTATGAGCCCTGCTGGGCACTAGGTAGAGTAGTCCCTGTCACCAGAGACCACGCCTCCTGTAACAAAAAAGTGGTCTTAAAAGACAGACAGTCTTTCAAAACACATAGATTGACAGGGCAAGTTTAGGACTCAGAATCAGCAAAAGGTCTCTCATGAGAAGGTGGTCTCTCACTACAGGGGTCTCTGGTGACAGGGACCACTGTATCCCCAAATGCTTTTGATGTATCTCCTGTCCCCAAGTTCTTACTGAAGAAATATTGCTCGGACATAAGTTAACGCAAGCACCCTAAAGCAAGGGGGTCTTATTTCAAGGTACAAATGGAAGACAAGTGGATTGAGTGCTACAGAAACGTTCTAAATTGCAGTGCCTTTGGGCAGGCAGCTACTTTAACACGACCTGTCATTCATGGTCTACCAGGTAGGTGAGAAAGGGCCAGTCTGTGATGGAGTCATTGGAGTGGGGACCCTTGTATGCTCCAGTGGTGAAATACCTGTGTCTGCTCGGCACAACTAACAGTGTACAATAAACCATAACAGCAGGTAGAGTTACTTGTGGGTTTGTGGTAGACAGATGGATACACCTAGGAGGGTTAACATGAATGCAAGGCAATGTCCTTGTCTAGCTGCTCACAAATATGTTACACTGGCAATGCACAACAGGATCAGGACACGGCAGATTGTATTCATTCTACATTTAGCCTTTTAACAAAAATTCAAAGCCTCTTTGCATGCTGATGGAAGAATTAGAGAAGAAAAAAAACGAGAGAAAGGAAATGAAAAATATCAGGTTGCTGCAAAAACACCATGGCAAGATAAGACAATACATGTATGTATCAGTTATGCATGGCTGTGGTATAAAACATTTGGCCACCAAGCAAGCTGTGTACCATGAAGCCCACAGGGCTGAGTGGTACCCAGCTTGATAAGGCTGGCCAAATCTCATATACCATGGCCATGCATGCCATGACAATTTTATCACATTTTCAAGGCAATCATGGAATGGTTAAAAATTATCATCATTTTGTATTAGTATTTTTTATCCCGTAAAAATGATGATTTTCCAAACAAATCATACTGAAATTGTACTAAATAGGCCAAAATTTGACCATCATTTTCCATATTCTGTGAAAGTGTACAGACCCATTTAACCCCACCCCCCCCCCCCACCCCCGGTCCTGTAAGCGCTAATTGAAAAATGATGAAAATGTTGAACCATCCCTAAGAATTAATTTTTTTTTTTTTTTTTTAAGATTTAAATAGTCTTGCTACTGCATCATTAGCTTTTTGCATATTTTTAGGAACCAATGCCACCCTTTTATATGACAAATCTTCTTCCGACATTTGGGCAAAACCCTTTGGCACTGCCATTATTGTTGAGAGAGTGGGCTACAATCTGTGTGCACCGTACCATCTGACAAATTTCATATACCATGGTAGTGCAGGCTACCATGGTACACAAATTCCGTATACCATGATACAGGCAAGATTTAGTCCTTCCATGGTGTATGAAATCTGTAGCACATCACTTAACCAACCAGTGCACTTTATTCACCTTTAACATAAGATAACATTTTATATAACAAGGAAGTGTTTCTCCAGAAACTGTTTTTTGCACCTAGTATGATCCAAATAATTTCACCCATATGAACACAGGTGAGTATACCTTTCCTTGGTGCAGGTTATGTGCAATGTGCCCAACCTGCACCAAGGACAGCTATTGACCTGAAGTGTGCCATTATGATGGGTCTTATCTACAATTCTCACCAAAAAATAGTTTCTTACATGGAATTTAAGGGTGTGGCACACTTTATGACTCTCATATATAAATCTTAAATTTCTGTCAATAGTTATCACCTAATACAATAAAAATATATATTTATATTTTCTGAAAGTTTGATTCTAGCACTGAATATAAAATTTTAGTATTGATACTACAGATGTAATTAATTTTTTATTAAAATTCTTAAATTTTGCATAAAATTTAAAATAGCATTTTAAAAGATAACAAGAGGAATGTGACAGTGCTGTGATCAGCTGACATTTACATATAGTATTTATACCCTTGCGATTTTTTTAAATTTGCCCAAAATAAGAAAAAAAAAATTCATAAAAAAATCCAAAAAGCAATGGAGCGTGACCATTTGACTAAATCTGTTAGAGACCCACCTAAAGTACATTGCCACCTAGTTTGAAGTCAATCTGGGTGATGGTTTTGGAGAAGAAGTCGATTGTTCACGAAGGACGAAGGACCATAAGACAAGTTCAGCTACTGAAAAGTCAGCTGAGCTAAAAATCAGATTTAGTTCATAGTGTCAATGAAAGAATACATGTAATGCTCTCCAAAACTGTGTTTCAAATTTTTGAAAGATGGCTCAGTTGTAACCTTATGGCTGAATAGATTTTTTAAACAATTAAAAAAGAATAATAATTTAGACATCCTGTAAATTTTGAATTAAAAGCTTTATCCAAAATTCCAAATACAGCTTTACTGCTTAAAGTGTACTCTTTCATTTCCCTTAAGAAATGTTTCCCATTTTGTTTGTGTTTGTGCAAGTTTTTGCTTTTTCACTCACTCACACACACACACACACACACAAACAGGCAAAATCAGATTTTTTAATTAAGCAATTAAATTCAATTTACTCACACTTCTAGAGATTTTGTATTTGATAGCTTAATCCAAATGTACACTTTTAGAAAATATATAGTTTATATGATCTCAAATAGGAAGTCTCCTGTATGTAAGGACATGTTTGGAGCAAAGTCTTGTTTTCTGTGTTCAAAGTGCTGTAAGTGTACCACGCCCTTAAGATGACAATTTATATCCAGGTGCTTTTGACCAATTTGGAGTGGAAAGGAGTAAACAATGAGGCCTGCCATACACATGCTATTATTGTCACTCAAAAAACTTTTGTGAGGTGAGATTCACATTCCATAGCAGCAACATGTGACTGATGGAAATCATGTTGGCCACGTATGCATGTATGAACATTCAAATTATAAACAAGCCTTAAACCAAACTTCCAACAATGGTACGCGGTTTAAAAATGTGGTGATCTATGGGGTTTGTGTGCAAAATGCCTGCTGCATAATTCACAGGAATCACCTTCAGCTTTCTGCCTAAAACCTTTTCCCAAATGTTTTCACTACAAAAGTGTAACATCACTGAACTGTTAAATATATATGATTGTGCTTTTGATACTAAATATAATTTGAACCTATGGAAGGGCATTGAAATGATCAGGACAAATGAAGTAATCAATCATAAACTGAATCTTCTGCAGTAACCAACACCAGAGGTGATTCCAATTAACTTAAGAATTTTTTGTTTCTAAAGTTTCAAATGCTGAAACTTTATCATGTACATTTACCAGCCTACTGACTGCTAAAAAAAAAATACAAAAAAAAGAGGAAAAAAAATCATCACAGTATCAACAAAACTAACAGTTAGTGTTACATCTCTGACATAAAATGTGTGAAATACATGTAGTTACTACATAAATATCACCCTGAAAGAGTAATTAAAACAGGACTGTGACAGTCCTGTGCTCAGCTGACATGTATACATATACCCTTGGGATTTTTTAATATTTGTCCCCAAAAAGAATAAAGAAATTCATAAAAAAAATATAAAAATCAATGGAGCGGGTCCATTTGAACACATCTGCTAGAGACCCACCAATTTGAAGTCAATCTGAATGATGGTTTCAGAGAAGTCAAAACTGTGAATAAGCATTAGAATGCCCACTGACATAGTAATCAATAGGAAAGGTGCATTGACTGACAAGTACCCGAATTGAAAAAAAATCCTGAAAAATTAGGAATCCACAGCATTGCCACCTAGTGAACAGTTTTGTATGACACTTCCACAAAGGGTCTACCAACAAGTTTCAGCTTAATCTGAGTGAAAGTTCTGCAGAAGAAGTCGAAAATAGCAACACACACACACACACACACACACAAAATCTTAAAAAATTAGAAAAAATCACAGCCCCCACCGGTGAACAAATTCAGAACTAGGGGTCCCTAGGAGTGTTCCTTTGAAAGCAATCTGGTGAGTGGTTTCAGAGAAGAAGATGCATTTAACGACAAGAACCCGAATTGGAAAAAATCTTTATAAATCAGGAATCTGCAGCATTGCCTCCTAGTGAACACCTTTGTTTGACCCTTCCACGTTTCAGCTTAATGTCAGGGATGGTTCTGGAGAAGAAGTCTAAACAGCCATACCACACAAGTAATCATAAAAAAATAGGGTAAAAAAATTGCAGGACCACCTGGTGAACGAATTTAGAACTAGGAGTAGCTAGGAGTGTTCCTGTGTGATATCAAAGCAATCGGGTGAGCGATTTTGGAGAAAAGATTTTTTAAGATTTGCCCCCAAAAAGAACAAAAAACAAAAAAAATTCCAAAAATCACTGAAGTGTGACCAACTGAACAAACTTGGTAGAGACCCACCCAAGGTACACTGCCAACCAAGTTTGAAGTGAATCTTGATGACGGTTTTAGAGAAAGTCGATTGTTGATGACGGACAAAGGACCATGAGATAAGCTCAGCTACTGACAAGTCAGCTGAGCTCAAAAGGATATGGGGCCTAATTGAAATGCATCTCTCCTCATCCACTTTCAAAACAATTCTGAGTAACTATCATGGCTCAATTATTCAAGGGGAAAAAATTCTGTCTTCAGGTGGCAGTCTCATCCCAGATTTTACTTTGTGGCTAAGTGGCCATGATTCTAGTCATTCCAAGCTGATGGACAAAATGGCAACTATCTAAACGAACATCAGCAGTGTGCCACCTACAACAATCATAGGAGTAAAATGACCCTGTTATGGTTTCTTCATGGCAATGGCAGCATGATGTAAACCTAAAACTCAAAGTGCGATGTTGCATCAAGAACGGCACTGTGTTGTGTTAGGCCTAATGGCCTGATTCAGAAATGGCATGCATAAACATTTTGAAAATTCAGCTGAGTCACTGTTAGGCCTACAGGTTCATAAATACACCTAGCATCAAAGCTCATTGGCAGGGCATTGGTGGCAGCCTAGAACTCTGTAAATCAAAGCTGGAACTGCCGAAGTGACAACACCTAAACATGGTAGATGTGCCCTTTGACCCATGAATGGCTGGGTCATTTGCCATATAAGGAAGTGCGACAATGAAAAGATTTTGAACAGCAAACAAATGAACCAATGACTGGAATATTGGCCTGTTTATGGGTCATGCTGGTACAAATTGGGCAAGATACATGTAAAGTTATGTTTTTATGTTTGGTAAATAGTACTTGAAGCATTAATATTTGTCAAGTTCCCTAAGTCAACAGATCTGACAAGAACTTGAGAGCTTAGTGATGTGACCTGGTTGGTTCTGTGTCTTTGCTGATGCATGTAGCTCTACCTGTAGGTTAATTATCATTAAAATTAATGAGCCCTGACTGTAGAGTCAGCCACCAAAGTGTCAAATACATAAAAAACAGAAAAAAAACCCTGATGCCTCAAGGGGAAAGCATGAACATTTTGCTATCAATGCTTACATTGATTCTGTCACCTGTTCGCATATGATGGGGGGGGGGGGGCTCTAAAAATATGTTTCTTATTTTAATACCATGATTCCATGCAATTCCTCAGCTTGCTTTACATAAACCAAGTAACGTGATTACTGCTTGACGTTTGACTGGACTAGAATGGGATTGACAAATGGGTCCCTGAGCTGTTAAGCCTAACAAACCAACAAAAGCAGCCCAACATTAGTCAACTTGAAGATAGTGTGTTGACACAAATGACTTGCATTCTCATGAGCCAATAAAGGAAACAAAAAAGTGATGCCCAACAACCCTTTCTGCACATAGAATCAAGCATAGACTTTTACTATGTGGGTGAAAAATCAAATACATGTATATCAGCTTTAACCTACTGCCCAACAAAATGCTAGTGTAGTGCAATACAACTTACAAGTCTTTTAAAAACAGTTCATGCAGTATACACTGAGACTCATGTTGTTTTTTCATGCAGTTAGGGCACAAATTTGTTGTGGTGTCAGTATAACAAATTGAAGTGAACCTGTTTTTATTTTACAAAGGGACAAGTAGAGTGTAAAAGAAACATGTGGCTTGGTTCGTTCAGGAGGCACCTGCAGTACTTAGTAGTAGCTTTGCCCTATGCCTGCAAATAGACATCAGTATGCAGCACCATGGTTTGTAGCCATATTGTATATACAGTTGTACCTTGAGATGTGTACTTAATGATGACAGGCTCCTTGACAGCAGCTGTTACCTGGACAGTGCACAGCACCATCTAGGTCATCCACTGGTCACCTATACAGCCACTCAGCTGACTTGAACCAGCTTCTGTAGATACATGCAAGGCTGGGGACTAACACATTGCATGGTCAGACAATACTGGTGGTACATATGGTTATATATGGGACGAAAGCTCTACATGCTGGAATGGGAGGGGTTGCATGTTTCAGTATCATAGTCAAAGAGACACTGACAAGAACCACATCCCTGGACTACCAGGTTTTAACATGTTCCAGAATTACCACATTGTGTGCTCTTACCACTGGGCCATTTTTTTATGTTCCTTTTTTTTCTTGCAAGCAATTTTATTGCAAAATGCTTGGGTA